>KB853864.1:0-15354 GCA_000372705.1 Cerataphis brasiliensis yeast-like symbiont
TATGGGGGGAACCCTTCGGGCGTAATACACAAAAAAAAAAAAGCTAACAGCAGCAGGAGGCTGGAAACAAATTCGGGGGAGGGTTGATACTAAATTGTGTTTTCATTCTTTTGCTATCCAGCAGTACTTCTCTCTATCACGTGGGCGGATAAGCGGGAAGGTGCTCTGCCGCCGTTCGCTGCGACGGCTATACCGCTTGGCCTATCACCACCACTTCTTCAGTGCCAGGTAGGCAAATTGATAGGTGCTCCCCAACGACGCTGCTTCGCTGTAATAGTGCGCCTCGGCTTCGTTTTCTCTTTGCTTCCCCTACGCTCGGCAACCCGCGCACTGTCTTCGCCATGTTTCTTCCCATTCTCAAGTCTCTCCGGGATTGCAGCGATTACTCGCTGACGGTGGAGCCGTTCCTCCCGCAGCTCTATGCACTGCCAGCGCGCCTGGCCGACGTCCGGGGCATCGACGATTTGGCGCAGCTCTACGTGGAGACGAACCCGCTTATGTCTGCCCTGGCCGTGTCCATTGCCCTCAGCGCCATCTTTCTCATTGTCTCTGAAGCCAACCGGAACTATTCTCAGGTTGACCGCATGTGGAGCTTGCTACCCAATCTGTATGTCGTTCATCTGGCCATCTGGGCGCGTCTTGCTGGTGTGCCGCATGGTCGCATCGACCTTGTGGCAGCTTCTACCACCATCTGGAGCGTACGTATGGTCAAACATCCTGTATTCTGTGCCTGGAGTGCGCTCATGATGCTGGGCAGTGTCGCCTTACTTTTAACTATTGGCGCAAAGGTGGCTACCAAGTCGGTTCAGAAGACTACCGTTGGTGAGATGTCCTCGAGTACGAGCTTCATAAAATATCCCGACTGATTCCCACGGCCAGGGAAATTATCAAGAGAAAAATTCCAAGGCTCATTTTTTTCATCTTCAACGTAACATTCATCTCACTCATACAAAGTATCTTGCTGTTCAGCATCTCATGTGCGCCAGCCTACGTCATCCTACTTTCGTCGCGTTTCAGTCCAAACGTCACTGTAGCCGATAGCGTATACTTTTGCATTCAAGTCCTACTTGTGTTTAGCGAGTGGCTCAGCGATGGTCAACAGTGGAGTACGTCTTCCATTGTGGGCTCTCGCCTGCTCATATCTGCGACTAATGCTCCCATCAGCATATCAGAACGCAAAACAGATATATCAGAAAGAGGCAAAAGTTCCCAAAGGCTGGAACCAGGAGGATCTCGATCGTGGCTTCATTATTTCTGGCATGTGGGCTTACAGCAGGCATCCCAATTTTTTTGCCGAGCAAGTCATCTGGTTCGTTCTGTATCACTGGAGTTGCTACACCACCAACACGATGTGCAACTGGAGCCTCATCGGCTCCATAAGCCTGTTTTTTCTTTTCCAGGGCTCTACTTGGCTTACGGAGGCCATTACAGCCGGAAAGTATGCGGAATATGCAGAGTATCAGAGACAAGTCGGCATGTTTATGCCCATGTCTTTCTCGGCATATGAACCACCTTCATACAAGCCCAAGGTGATCAGGACGAGCGACCTCGCCAGACGCCAAGACCAAAAGCAGAAACAAAAAGGATCTTGATGCACGTGCTCATGAATCTTACTCCTTTAATCTTGACGGTACTCTTTCAGGCAAATATTGGCATTGTTGCGAGCTGAGAAAACGTCTTTTTGCCGTGCACAGTGCCACTTCCACGATCTAATGCTCATTCTATTGTCTAGTAACCTCAATGCATATTCTCACTTGCCAAGTCGCAGGTCGCTCAGTTTATCGGCATAGAACAAAGGTACTGCGACAGCATCCTTCTTTTGCCAGTCTTCCTTCTTGTCTACCCCGGTCTGGACGTGAAATGTGCCGCCCAGCTTGCCTTCGATACCAAACTTGATATCGGTGTTAAGTCTATCGCCGATCATGCACGTCCGAGACCGGTCAAGCTGGAACTTGCCTTCAATTGCCTCCATCATAGCCTGGCTCGGTTTTCCGAGTGCCAGTGGTTTCTGGCCTGTGGCATTGATCAGGGGCGCCATTATAGAGCCCGCCCCAATGAAGAGGTCATGGCACATGGGAAGCGTTGAATCAATGTTTGTAGCCAGAAAGACGGCCCCACGCCGTAGATAGTGCAGCCCGTGGGCAAGCTTCAGATAGTTGATATGAAAGTCCAGCCCGCACAAGACAACGCCCACTGCCGGGTCCAGCGCTGAGCCCTCTGCGATGGCTTGAAAGTCAGCGGGCATGACGTCCCTGCGAAAGTTTTCATCGGTGCCACCAATGAAGGGGATCCCTTCCGAAGCGAGCTCGGTCTCTACTCCGGCCTCGCCAATGACAAACACCTTGTTCTTTTCTGGCGGCAGCTTGAGGATACGGGATATGTAGATGGCCGATGAGTAGGCAGAGCCAAAGACATCCTCGACGTCGCTCGGAATTCCGAGGCTGTTGAGCTTCTTAACGTATTCAATGCGAGACTTTGTCGAGTTGTTCGTCACGAAGATAACTCTTTTGCCTATTGTGGGTGAGTCTTACGACACGTTGCAGCAAAGGAGGCTTTGCCAAGGTGAGGAGAGGGAAAATCAACCTTTTGAGCGGAGGAGCTCAAGGGTTTCAGGAACGCCCTCAAAGACTTGATCACCAGACCATAAGACACCTGTGATGTGTCAGTCGCATTCTGCAGGAATGAACCGCTAAACTAGCCATCGCAGTCGAAGAGGAACGTCTGAAGCTTTAGGCATGAGCAGGTACTGGGAGCTATGGGTAGTGTGAGGGCCGATGAGGTCACTTACGTCGAAACGTTTTATGAAACTCGAAATGGCGCTCGGATCACCAGTAAGACACTGAGGTGCAATTGCCATTTTACGTTTTCGCGAGGTGACTATCATCTACTTCCTAAACGTAGAGAGATGAGTCGTCGCATCGAGTAGCCGCCGCATCCGCCTAATAGTCGCATCCGATAAATAGCCGTATCCGCCGAACATCCGCGAGTCGCATCCAGGAAAACACTGATACTTGGGCGAAAGGTAGATGTAGGCTTGAGTCCATACAAACGAACTGACCGTGTGTCTATCATGCAACACACAGGTCCGGATTGGCGTCTATTTGGGTCAGTCTTTCCAACAGGGAGATTAATAGATAAGAGATTTCTTCGAGTTATTCTGACCTCGTTTGAGTGCTCCACCAATAAGGTCGCACATCGGCGAGTTGCTAAAGTCCAGTGTCGATCCAATTCCGGACTGACAGGACAGGAAACGAGTCCAGCAACAGACCTGGCCCCAGGAGGTTTCTATTGAAGACCCAGATGTACAGAGCGAGGCATCCAATTTACGCTGCCGAGAGAAGGGCTTGCGCGGACTTGATGAGTTGCGTTATTACTGGCATGTCAGATTACTGGGCATGTCAACACATTGCTCGAGGTCGACTGGACGCATACGTTGCTGTCAAGGTGAGTGTATAGGGGTAGGAACCATGAGCACCGTGGCATCCCCTGAGGGTTCGGACACGGTACCCCTTGATACAACCCTCTTTGATGCATGAGGCTTGGGTCGCGAAACCTCTCTTGCCATGTGCAGCCTCTAGTGCCGCCTGTGCTACCGTGGAAGGCAACTATCACGATTCTGGCACGGAGTGCATGATCTACCACATGAGAGCGGTTTATTAATAACCCAGCGATGAAGAGAGAAGTAGAGCTAGATACAGGTCGCATTCCCTTGGATATAAGTATCCATCCCAGGCCAGGGGCTTGCGATATCCAGTGCAAGCTACAAGCCCTTATCGGCTATCCAGCAGCAACAGGCAGAAGTTCGATTGCTCCTGCGGAGTTCCGAAGTCCGGGCACCATTGGGAATCAGTTAACTGTTCCGCTTTTCGAGTTGCTGTCACTGGAGTTACCAATGACCATCGCACGCCGAAGCCAGTGAGAGTGACTCGCTGCAAAGAAGCAAGGAGTCCACCGAAGTGAAAGTCGGCCGTTGATGCCATCAAGGCCCTGGGATTGACATCAGGCGGTTCTTCAAAACCACAAGATTCTTCTTCCGATCCTTGGCCTGCGGCAGACTCAGCTCACATGGCCATCAACACTTCCACCGCCGATCCTGACTCTACTTTCTCTGCAGCACAGCTGCATCCTTTGCATGACTCTACCCTCAGTAACTGCGTGAATATGAATAATGTCAACCGTAAGGATCTACTGGGCGAGTTTCGACCAGCTGACGACATGGAAGCGGTGCTTGTGGGGGATACAGCTCTAGCAGGGACAAAACGATGATGCGAAATGCTCTCAGTGGTCTGGACGGCCCGCGCACTCAGGACTTGATTCTTACAAATGTTGCGTTTGTACCGGGCTTCCACACCAACCTCATCAGCGGCACCAAGCTCCGTGGTTCCGTCTGCTGGCACTGCGGACTCGACGATGCTCTCCGCTACGGGTCCATAGAACAGAATAGGGTCATGATGCAGATGGTTTGCCCTAACGGGCTAACCGTAACTGAAGTGAAACCTCTGTCTTCGTGCTTTTCGTTGCCATATGATCTCGCTTGCATGTTTCCCGCAATGTCGCCACATGTCATCGATATGTGCGCCACCACTCACCGGAACGCCTATGCAGGGAAGGCTTTGACTTTGTGACGGTCTATAGATACCGTGATCATTCTCCAGCGTAGCGGAAGGAGAATTGGAAAGAGGAAGAGGAGCTCTTGACACCCTGGTAGATTATTACTTTAAATTTGAACTCGAAGTTCCAAGCCCTTTACACAAGCCTTAGTCACATTCATCGAGACTGTGTAAGTGTGTGTGAAATCATGCAACTCTGTCCGCAATGGATTGCAGTCGGAAACCCAGAGTAAAACCATATGCCACAATTGAGAAGACGGTCACAAGATTCAGGGGCGAGGATGCCCCATGAGTCCTCCCAAACTTCTTGTTCAATGAGCGCATTTCTTCAGAGTGAGGCCCCTCGGCGTGCCACTCCTTCCCATCTCGTTTGGCTGCTACAAATCAGTTTTTGCGTGAGGTATGAAGGGTGTAGAGCTTGGCATACATTGACCTCGACGCTCTTGCATAAGTTTCTTTGTGGCCGGCAGCAAGACTGTCAAATTGAAAAGGCCGGTCAAGAACATGGTGGCGATGGGGGCTAGCGAATTCCATCGACTGTACACATCCAATAGACCATAAATGCTACTGGGCACTCCAGCCCGGATGTTCCCAGAAAAAGTGAAGGCGAGAAATACTGGAAGGGCGGTTTGTATGCTGAAATAAATTGGGAACAGATTTTTTGGGCAGCCGAGAACGAGGGCCTATCGATGCTTCTATACATGACTGGACCATTGATAAACGACTGTTTTGACAATTTTAGTAGCACGCGAACTCAAGGTAGAGTCTATAGACTCATCAAGAACTCACATGAAATATTGATGTCCCCAGTAAAGTGCCGTAGCTACCAAACAAGATGTCAGTTACCCGTAACACGTGCGGAGCTCCAAGGGGCTTGCTGCTTCTTACGAGATAATGTGAAACGGAGCCACGGAAAGAAGAAGCGGTTCCGCCATGTTTGTTGTCAGTGTGTGTATGGAGGAGTGAAAGCTGAAGGGCCTGATATGAAGTCACTGTCGGAACAGGTTTTGTTCTGACCCAGCTGTGCCGTTCCTGAGGTTGCATCAGGCAGCGATCAAATCACGTGGTCTCGCGACGGATCCGCGTACAATTGCGGCTGAGTTCCAACCAAGTTAATCGGTGACTGGCGGCTGATGAACCAACGATCGGCATCACAAAAAGAAATAAAATCCCCTCAATTGCCCCCCGATCTTGGGCTTTTTCACCACCCTGCTTATATGGTTCCCGCCCTCAATTGTGTGATACTCGTCCGAAATGGCGGAAAAAGAAGCGCTAGTTTTCATTTTGGACCTCGGCGCGACCATGGCCGAGCAGAGCGGTGGGCGTGACGAGTCGAACCTAGATTGGAGCTTGCGCTACTTCTGGAACAAGATCACCGACATCGTGGCTACAAATCGCAAGACACTCTGCATCGGCGTAGTAGGGCTGAGAACAGACGATACGAGAAACAAGTTGCAGGCAGACGATGGATACGAAAACATATCGGTGCTGCAAGGACTGGGACCAATGACCTTGACAGACCTTAGGTTACTCCGGGGTACCATCGCGCCCAATAACTCATGCTCGGGCGATGCGATATCAGCAGTCGTAGTAGCAGTCGACATGATTGATGAATATACTAGGAAACTCAAATGGACTCGAAAGATTGTGCTCATCACCGACGGCCATGGAGACATAGATGCCGAAGATATAGCCGAAATTTCTGAAAAGATGAATGATTTGAAAATTCAGTTTACGATTCTGTGCGTGGGCTTCACCCTTGCTTTAGGACTTGACTGACCATCCAGGGGCATCGACTTCGATGATCCAGAATACGGCTTCAAAGAGGAAGACAAGCCGTTAAGGAAGGTAATTTTTGTGCTACTCGAAATCAACCTTGGCTGAAAAATTGACTCAATTACATGTTAGGCCATGAATGAAGCAACGTTGAAAAGGTTGACCGATGCCTGCAATGGCGGAATATTCGCTACGATGGCCGAGGCGATCGGCGAGCTCGACACCCCTAGAATCCGAGCTTATAAACCTTACAAAACTTATGACGGACCCCTTACCCTGGGCGATCCCGAAAAGCTTTCGGCTGCTATGAATATCAACGTAGAAAGATATTTCTCAACGCACCTTGCCCGCCCTCCTGTGGCTAGCACCGTGGTTATGAAGCCCGAGCAGGCTGGAGGCACCCAGTCGTCTCTCATACTTGACGAAGATATGATAGGAGGTTTCGAGTCATCGGCGGTCAAGCAGGCCCGGACATACAAGGTTGACGATCCTAATGCCCCGGGTGGGAAGCGTGACGTGGAGTTTGAATCGCTGGCCAGGGGCTACGAGTACGGGAGGACGGTAGTGCATATCAGCGAGTCCGAGCACAACATTACCAAGCTGGAAACACATAAATCTTTCTCATTTGTGGGCTTCATATCTTGGGATAAGGTACGATCTTTGTTTCCGTTCTTGACGACAGCACTGATGCTCTACATAGTATGAACCGATTCTTAGCATGGGAGAAGCTTGTGTCACCCATGCGCGAAAACATGATGTGAAGTCGGAGCTGGCGCTTTCTTCACTGGTGTGGGCGCTTATGGAGTTGGAATCTTTCGCCATTGCTCGTCTTGTCACCAAAGATGGCAAGGAGCCCTTGCTCGTACTGTTAGCACCGCACATTGAGCCAAATTTGGAATGTCTCTACGACGTGCCACTCCCATTTGCTGAAGACGTTCGAAAATATCGCTTCCCGCCGCTCGACAGGATTATTACGACCAGCGGCCAAACACTCAATGAGCATCGCTTGCTACCCAGCGATCAGTTGAATGAGGCCATGAGTTGCTACGTGGATGCAATGGACCTTTCAGCGTACAGTAAAGATGAGGAGATGTAAGTGCGAAGCACATATGTGCGTAGATATGGACTGAAATATGCGCTGACCCTTCTCAGGGCTTCCACTGAATATGCACCAATTGACGAAACATTCAACCCGGCGATCCACCGGATCAATCACGCGATTCGGATGCGGGCAGTGTATCCAGACAAACCAATTTCCGAAACACCTCCGGTACTACTCCGGTATTCCAAGCCACCTGAGGATCTAATCGAACGAGCCCGGAAGAGTATAAACGCTCTGATCGAAGTGGCCAAGGTCAAAAAAGGTATTGAAGTCTCCGTATTACCTCGCTTGAAGTTTCTGCTCACCGATTTGGTAGTCCCACCAAAATCCAAGGGTCGACGGCAGAGAGAGAGCGTCAAGCCCATTTCAGGTCTAGACATCGCCGCGTTGCTGGGGAACAAGAAGAAATGCCATGTTTCTCGAGTCAATCCCGTCCCCGAGTTCAAACAGGCGCTTATGTCAGCAGAATCCAGCAGTGAAATAGAGGACGTGGCAAGGCAAATGGGGTCAAACGTGCGGTTGCTGATTACGGACAGCGTGGGCGACAGCAAATATGCTCAGGCCATGGAATGCATCAAAACTATGCGTGAAGAGCTAACGGACTTGGAGGAGCCTGGATTCTACAATACCTTCATCAGAAGTCTCAAGGAGGGACTGCTCTCTGGGGCGCTGGGCGGAGACCGGCGAGATTTCTGGTCCACGATACAGATGTGGAGACTTGGTCTGATCAGCAATGATCAGTCCGAGGCTTCTGATTTGTCGCGCGTACAGGCGGAAGAGGTAAGCAAGTGGTCTATCGTACAGCGTAAAATTGCAATGCGCCGCTCACATATTGGGCAGTTTTACGGAACAAAGTAACGAGGGTCCGGGCTGCCATTCTTATGGTTTCAAGGATACGATATGCTAATGGAACGATGGGGATGATAGAGCTTGTCCTCGAGTCCTCAACGAGTTGACTGGGCATGTCCGCGACAACATCTGAGGCAGGCCCCTTCCTACGCCCGTGGCTCGAATGGCGGGCCGAAGGGTTACTAATGAAAGCGCTACCAGTTACATACAACCGCAACTTGTTTTTTTCTGGTCTTAGCAATTTGTCCAACCGCTTTCAGCTTCTGCCACCTCTTGGATCATTTATGTCTCAGTGTCCTGTGACAAGCATTTTACGGTAGAAGTTAGGTCTTCACTTTGGTGGAGCCTAGCAATGGCTACGAGTAACCGTGATGAGCAGCTTGCTCTGCTGCAACTCGCACTGGGCAAGAGCGTCCGCATGCGCGATCCCAATGAGCTGGACCAAGAGCCGCATGAGGTCCGGGATGTTGTGAGGAACGACGATTCAAGCTGGGAGGCATTTCAGACGAAAGAAAGCGCCACGACCCGGGCAAGCCATGCCAAGCTTGGCCCACCCAGGTCAGACGCCCAGCCGTCTACGACTTCGAACCACAGAGATATTTCATACGAACCAGCTCCTGAATACTCAATGCTTGAAATCGGTGATACGGCCGGCAGTACTGTGGAATTTGCCCCGTGGAACTTGATCGTGGCCTATCCCTCCATGTTTATTGGAAAGACAAACGGACCCCGGGTAAGAGTCAGAATCCATACTCCATAGACTGAGTGCTTACAAGGCTGATGAATTGTCAGGCGCGACCTTTCTTTGACAACGTCTTTGAGGGGAGAAGCTGGCACTTGTGAGCAAATTGTGGAAAGCTGCACACAGTATATGACGTCTGGCTTACGCGACCAGTTTTTATATACATGATCCTCGCAAGCCGAAAGAGAAGCCACATTTGCTGGTGCCCACAGTACAGTTTGAGAGATTTCTGAGAGGGGTGAACGAGGCACTCAAAACCTTGCTCACCATTCCGCCCGGAGTCAACGAGAAAAAGTTTCGCCTGAAGTTCGGCACTGCTCCTCAACCACGATTTCTTCTTCAGGCAGACAGTCAAAAGGATCTGAACCGCGCTTTTCTCCCTTCTATCTCTGAGACCGATATTCGGGCATTCAATCAAGCGGACCGATCGCAGCGAGACAGCTTCGTGTCAAAGATTGCCGGCATGACTTCCCATTCAGACAAGGCCGACAAGAAACGAAAAGCCGAGGAAAGAGCACGCAAACGAGCTTTGGAGAGGCGCAGCATGATGGACAAGACTCTCGCCTATCTCGGCCTCACGAGAGAAGCCCCGGACCCTCGGGCCGTCTTCATCAGCATTGACGTTGAGGCTCTCGAGACATATCCTCACCCTATCTCTGAAATCGGTATTGCTATCCTCGACATGAAGGATACCCATGGCATGTCGCCGGGACCCTGTGGACAAAACTGGTGGTCTTTGATCAAAGCCAATCATCTCCGAACGCAGGAACATTCCCACGTAACCAACCAACGTTATGTGTCGGGCTGTCCGGATGCCTTCGATTTTGGGTAGGGTAAAAGCCCCTAGGACTTAGCACTCGATGTGCTGACAATCTACAGCACAAGCTCGTTCCCGACGTGTCAAAATCTGGCAGACGCGGTGCGATCAATATTAAAACCTTTTATCGACACACACAGAGATCTCATCATTGTCGGTCATGACGTGAATTCCGACATGCAGTACATGTCTCAGATTGGTGTGGATCTCTCTTCGTTGACTGGGCTCGTCTGCCAAGTCGATACTCAGGTATTGCATCAGCTTTGGAGCAGCTGTAACAATGGCAGGAGCTTATTGAGTGTGCTCTACGATCTCCGAATCAGATGCTCAAACCTTCATAATGCTGGAAATGACGCCGTATACACATTGCGGGCGATGATTGGTCTTGCCATAGAACAGCCGCCTCGATTGGTGTCCAGTGAGGAGGAAGAGAGCCCGGCGTATATGCCTGACGAATGGGACGAATGCTTCGGGATTTCCGGGTCATGAGGAAAGAGCAAGGTCGTTTGGCGCGTCCGTAGGTGTAGAGCGTTCTATTAAGATGTGTAACTATTCCTATTCGCATGCATTTGGGCGGCTTCTGTAAATTCTATGCAGGGGCATACAAACTTGGTATCCGCGCCTGGTGAACCTCGGTCGCTTCCATTCCAGCGTTGACTGCCGCAATACTAGCTGCGCGAACCTCGGGCTCAATTTTAGCATTTATCTGGCGGTTTCTCGACATTACGGCATCAAATTGTGGATTTTCCGAATTCATAGTGATTTTCTAGGTATTTTGGAAGATGGATGATGATGTGAGGGAAGTTACTAAACTGAGACGCGGGGCGCGTGAGCGTGCGAAAATGGCGCCGAATTTTAGCACCCTACTGTATATCGTGTGTCGCGTAGTCTGTAAACGTGCTCGCCTTTGATGTCGCGTATTGCACAGGGGAGGTGTAAAACTGGGCAACAGTCCATGAGGTGAGGTAGCCAGTCTGCTCAAGCCGAGCCCGAGAGCTTTGCTTCGAGCGCTCGTACATATCGAAGGCCTAGAAGCCTCGTCTTTGTCTTAGAGCCACGGGCTCGAGGACTGGTTATATTTGTTTGTCCAAGAGTTCCTTGGCCTCGTTAACCTTGGTGGCCAGGTACGGGCTTCCACCCCGATCGGGGTGGTTGAGCAGCATGAGCGTTCGGTGGGCCTTGCGAATTTTTTCCTTGGTCAGAGAGCGCTCACTGGTAACAAGAGATTCGAGGTCAGCAACGAGTAGTAAGAGGCGCAACGAGGAACGTGCAAAGCCAGACGGGAGGCCAACGAGCGAGGAAGCGGGACTTTATCGGGACAGGAAGTGAGCCTACTGTAGAGACAAGATGAGAGAGGCCTCCTTTTTGGTCATCTTTGGTTCGAAGCCGCCTTTGTAGAAGGCTTTGCCGACGCCGCCGACGCCGCCGCGCGAGCGCCTCCAGGCGACGAGGCCTGCGCGGCCCTGTGGGAAGAAGCGTCGAAGTCAGCAAGGGTTCCAAGAAATAGGATGGGGGCGCGTGGAGATGGCGCACTAGAAAGGCTGCAATGGCAACGCCCGTACCCACGGCGAAGATTGTGGTCATGATTTACGTTGTCGGAGTGAATCGACGTCCCAGTCACTCGAGCGTAACCCACTTTGCGGAGGTCAGATAGATAGTTAATGGACGGGAACTTAGTTGTTCCGGCGCTCATCAGAGTCGAGCATGCCGCCGCCGTCCCGACCAGGCGAGGATATTATTTCCATATTCTCCAGATCGATCCCCGTACACCAGGACCCCGAGTACATGGAAAGAGTCCTAAGAGTTCAGCGAATACGACGGGCATAAGAACCCGTTCTAAGAAATGGATGAGTCCGGCCCTAGGCGCGGCATCGTGAAGTCGCCAGAGCTCATGTGCCCGCGGACACATGACTTACCACTAGGATAAAACGAGCTTTTAAGCTGGGCGCCATGTGGGCTTTATCCAAAGGCTGAAGCCAAAATTTAGGAGGAGACTTTGTGCCGTATTCGGCCGGCATGACTCCGAAAGGGCCCTCTTTCGCAGCCTCTCTAGTCAACCGTCATTTTGACTCTTGCATCCTTTCCTTGATCTATCTACCCTGTGCAACTTGATGCAAAAGAGGTGCCACTAGAATACTAATTGGTTGCAAGTTCACTCTCAGTCGCCGCGGCCTGTGTTTTCATAAAAAGACAAAACGAACAGCACGAGGAGGGTGTTGCTCTTATTAGCCCCGAGCCGAGCAGGCAGATTCGGAAGCATCAATCACCACAGTTTGCCTGCCCAAGAGTCTCGAATAGCTTGCCTCACGAGCCACCCCACTGTCCGCCTCGCAGGAGACGAAGCGTTTGAGTGGCGAAAAAGTCCGACACGGCGCGTCGCGTCTACGGCATGAAACGTAACAGCTCTCCCCAGCTTAAAAATCCCAACGATGCGCCATCGGGTCACTATTGGGTACAGAGCGGAGATAGAACGAAAAGCGGCTCGTGGCGCCTTGGATGATGATGGCTTTCCTACCGAGATCATAGCTCTGGGAATACACATTCTCTGACGATGCCGGTCTCAAGGGTTGGCAGGCCGGGCAAGCCGGCGCATGCCCCTTGTAGGCGGCCCCAAGGCCACCCTGTGCTATGTCATCTTCTCGCTCAGCCGTGACCGTGGTCCAAGAAGCGCGGGTGAGTGGTCTTGCCAGAGGCGTGGAGTACCTTGTCCGGCACCCGCAGGCACCTGTCGACCAGCTGCTTGGCCTTGCACTCCAGCTCGCCGTGCGACCCGTCCGCAGCCCGCTCGGGCTCTCCGGCTCCAGCCGCGGACGGGGCCTCGGTTGTCAGGTTACCGGCGCCGCCGCGGCCGGCGCCGGCGCGTCGTCCGTGCTGCTGCTGGTTCTTGCGGGCGACGGCGGCGTCGGCACCGATGTGGCGCGCCAAGTCTGGGGCCGCCGGCGGCCGGTCATCCGCACGGGAGGGTCGGCGTGCGGCCGAGGGTGCTGTCCAAGACAGTCAGCGAAACACACGGCACAGGCCACGAGAGCTGGCGTACGAGTAGAGCCGAGGCCTCGACCTCAACGGCTGGTGGCGTCGGCGCCGCGGCTTGGCTGCAGGTGTTGTCGGCGCCACCACGGCCGACCTTGCGGTAAGCCGTGTTTTGCTGCTGCTGCTGCTGATGATGATGGGCCATGGACAAAGCAGGCGATTCGCCTTGACGTGCGCTTAACGGATGCTCTTTCGCCAAGGCTCCCGGCGGATATGGACTGCCTAGATCGTGTGCCGTCCGGAAGCCAAATACCCCCGAGGGCTCACTTCTATTCTTCTCTTTCTCTCCCGCCCTCCGCCTCCACCTCCACCTCTCCCGGTGACGTCAGTGTTACAGGCTCTCTTGTAATTGTTGGTCACGACCTGGGGGCGAGATTAAGGGCTGCAAATAATCCTCGATAACATATCGCCGTCAGCCTGGCTAGCGTGCCTTGTACGACAACATGCCGGGCATGCCCATCCCTACGAGCACAGCGGCTTGGTGAGCGATCATGTCGGCATGTTTTCTTGCGTACGTGCATCTCGACATCAGTGCAGGGGCTGGGGTCGTCGTCTTACCGCAAGGTCCTCCCTGGAGTGGTTCCATGTCGAGGCCAAGGGCGGTGGGAAAAAACGTCTACGTCTCAAGAAAGCCAACAAAGGACTGGTCGGTCGGCTGTTTTTCTCCCCTTGTCTCTGTACAGAAATCTGCAGCGCCGGTTTATTGCCCATGAGTCAGAGGGATCCTGAGCCTGAGCGGTAACAGCCATTGACCCAGACTAAGCCTTCATACGTGGCGTTTGGGGTTTGACATTTGCAGGGATGAGGGCGAAGGAACGAGTCTCCGGGAGAAGAGCCAATCAAGCCGGAGACGATCGACTGGGCCTCGACCCAAACAGAATAGGCAGGAAAAGGAGCAAGCACGAAAGGGTACTCGGTGAGTTGAGAGCCGGCAGCGCATCACATCCGCGGAAGTAAGGTCAACGTGCTGTCGGTCGCTGCCGCATTCGGCTTCGAGGGATCGCCAGCCAGGCTCAGACAGGCTGGGGTCACTGACGAATCCCAGCAAGCCTATAACATCGATGCGCGAGAGCCTAGGGCCGGCGCTGACGCAATCCCGAGTGGCGGGTCTCGACGGAGCGGCGGCAATAGCAGCGCTGGCTCGGGGAAATGGCCGAAGCCCCAGGGCACAAACGATCGAGGGACAGGAAGATGGCTAGCTTGCGCGGGGCTCCGGAATCGGCGCTTGGTAACTAATACCCGCTTCGAGATCGCGGGGGCACTGACGCCCAGTTGCAAGCCCCGAGAATCTTAACAGGCTGGCCTGAGATTAATTGAGCCGTGGTGTTTGTCTACCCCGGGTGGGCTTCCGGCGACGGCTTGGAACCTTGTGGATGGATTGATAGTCAGGAACCCAGCTGACCCCATTTTGTACGGCTTCTGGGCGGATGGGTGCGGAGCGTGTCGTTATGGTGCGAACAGCCAGCCGTCGGCATTCTTACTGGAAGCCTATTTATCCCGAACCAAACGAAGCGTTAGTGGCCGTGCGCGACAGTCTAGCCGTGGCGGATGTTTGTGCTTGAACGCTGTGTTTGCTCGGCTGCTTGTCGAGGAAGGAATTGTTTGTCTTATTCGTGCCAGATGTGAGCTGACTTGGGCGACGTGACCCCCTAGCCCGGCTAGACGGTAAGCGTAACGGATTTCCCAGCAGGCCAGGGAATAGGGGAGGAGATCTGGGCGTACGGCACACTCGATCCAACATCGTATGTGCTAGGCGTAGGCCGGATACCGCGGATGGGACGGGGAAGGCGTCATGACACTGTCAGCCCGACCCCACCGGTGGTATGCCTCAGGGCGCTGGACTTAGTGCCTGTCACCTTCAAAGTTCAAAAAAAAAAAGGGCCTTAAGATATTCCCTCCGCCTCACGCTTCTGGCATCCGCTCTGCGTCATGTTGCGCCGACTCTCTTTAGCCTTCACACCTACCCAAGCTACGGAGACCAGCATTATCATCATGTGTATATCTACTTAAATCTACTTTTGCTGTTATTACTGATCTCTATGCCATTTGAACTCCGACTCACTAGTGCGCAGTCTTACTTTCTCGCTTGTTACACCAAAGATAGCCCCGGCTTCTAGTTTTCCCTGAATTTGATACCTATACCCTCAAGCCGTTTTATTCTCCTGGCTTTCCTTTACTCTTTTTTATATTGTTATCGCCTGGCGGTCCTTTTTGCCTTGTCAGTCACAATTCTTGTCGGTGAATGGCAAAGAGCTACCCGGCCTGCTCCTGGTCTTCCCTCGCGACGCCGTCTTGCGTCTTTCCACAAGAAGCCCAAAAATTGCCTTGCATTCTTTGGGGGGAAAAAAGCGGGGAAGCTATTTTTTTTGGATAAGGGGAGGGAGGAGGGGGGGAAGGGAGAGTACGAAGTGTTGCCAAAAAAAAAAAA
>KB853865.1:2053-14325 GCA_000372705.1 Cerataphis brasiliensis yeast-like symbiont
GCTGCTGTACCTACCGGATCCACCACGCCACCTTATCAGGCACCTTGAACTCGCTTTGGACCTTCCTGGCCTGGTTGTTAAGTCCCAGCCGTATTAGCTTCATCATCGTCTCGTTGACACTGAGCCCCGTGAACCTGTCTGCCAGGTCCCGACTCAGTGCTTCTTGCATCCGAAGGAGAGTCGTCGTCTCCCTGAGAGCTTGCAGCTCCACCGCCGATTCTTTCGAGTCCGACAGTAGCTTAGCCGCCAGCGCAAGCTTGTCCGACGCCGTGCGCGCGTCGGGTTGGCGAAGTGACTCCCGGATGAAGACCTTGGCTCCGTCCATTCGCCGATCATCTTGGTAGTAGAGGTCCTTGAGCAGTGCGTTATCATCATCCCTAGCCGCTGACGCCTCCACCATCGCCGTCGCCGTCGACCGAGGGCTGATGGCGCGGAAAAAGGCTGCCAGCGGCAGTTTCTTCTTCATCTGCATCAACACTATGAGCATGAGATCTGTGTCACCGCTCTCTGTCGCCTTGTCCAGCGCCAATTCATCCTCTTCCATGTCCAGAAGAAGTGGCACCTGCCTCCCGCTGCGAGGCTCATGATTGAGCAGCTGCGTCGCTAACCAGGCCCGCCCCTCGTGGTAGGCTGCTCGTGCGATTTCCTCAAACGAGATGCCAGGCCTGCCCGAGAGTCTTTCCACTACCAGTCGGTAGATGGTCTGGTCGTCTTCGGTGCCCATTCGTACCTTGCACGAGGCCCAGTGCAGATAGACGCGGTCCGACGAAAGCCTAAGGCTCCCTGCAATCTTCAGGGCAAGGAGGTAGTGATGACGATTCAGAAGCCGTTCTATCAGTCTCTCGGCCGTCAGCCGGTGATATTGCTCATACGATAACGGCAGTCCAATCTCGTAGTCTCGGACCGCGTTGAGCACGCGTAGGCTCTCGCACATGTCGACAAACTCGTCGCTGTTGTAAATATCAAGTACCGACTTGCCTAACGAGGCCGCCTTTAGCAGCCGCTTCTGCCATTTTGGGTTGAATTCACGTCCCGCTGCATTGACGCAGGTGTCAACCGCCTCTGTCAAGTTTGGCCGAATCAGCTGAATGTAATCGTCTGCCTTGGGCGACTCAAGATCCAACTGGTTTACAGCATCCAAAAGGATCGATGCAGCCGATGACTTCGAGGCTTGACCCAGTACCTCGAGTGTGTCGCTGGGCACTCTTTCGATGAATTCACAAAAATCATTGCTGATCAGCCGGGCACCATCGTACTCTGCACCGCCACGTCAGGAACACACATTTGGCCACCAAGCAGTTCGGCGCGGGTGTCGCACCAGAAATGACGTGGACACGCGTGCTTTCGTAGACAAACGACGTCGACTCGTTTCCCGGTCCGATGATGTGCACTTCGTCTTCCCACGCGATGAGCGCATCGCTGCCGCACCACTCGACATACTTGGGTGGCGTTTGAGAGTCCGAGTCGTGCTGGAATATCTTATCCTGGAAGTCGCTTGACACGACGTACGCTTTTCCGTTTTTGCCGAAAAGGTTGACAAACCGCCCGTCTGGCGAGACGCTGACGTGGCTGAAAGGACCGATGTCTAAAAGTCGATCCTCGCAGTCGGTGGCGTCGACAACGTAAACGGTCGAACCAACGCTAAGCAAAACTTCGACCGAGCGCGACAGCGTTTGGTCAGGTGGGACGATGGCCCACGAGTGGATGTCGCCCTCGGGGCTTGCTGCCAGCAGCTTCGGCCGAGGCTCGCTGTATGACGAAACGGCAACCAGTGAGTTATTCCTCAAGAGAGCGACCATGCCATTGTTATAGAAACTGACAAAGGTCAGCAACCGGCCCAGACTGGCGCGCGCTACTGCCTTACCGGCATGACTGTATGCCAAAGCTGTCCGCGCCATGGCCAAGCGAAAAGTTGCTGAAATCCCCTTGGAGATCGTAGCAGCGTACGTTTCCGTCCGCCGTGACTACGAGCAGAGACTCTTCCTCAGACCATCCAAGCCCCCGGATCACCGTCTTGTCCCACGAGATGCTGCGCAGCTTCTTTCCGGCCAGGCTGTAAATGTCTATTGATGACTTCGCCGACATACCTGGCTGGGGAGCCTGTAGTTTGGAGTCGTCGCGCCAGAATGCTGGGAGCCGTCAACGGACAGGCTAAACTTACGAACCAGAAGGCAGGGCATGTTCGGGGGCATGTGTTGGCATACCTAGAGCACCTGCATAGGGAGCTCCTGCGACAATGAAGTTGTCTAGGTCCAGGTCATCGTCGAAGACGGCTGTGTACTGCTGCGTCTTGCGGAACCACTTATCACCGACACTCTCCCAGTCGGCTCTGGCGTGCAGGATATCCATTTCGGAGCCGCTTGGATGCACTTTCTCATCATCAACGTCGTCGCGCGATAAGGAACGGCGGGGACTGCGTCGGCATCTAGCAACCAAGCAGAGAAAGGAACGGGTCTTGGTTGATGTAGTGGGCAGCCGCGATGTCATCAAGGCTATTTTCCGGCTAAATGGATGATACGTGAGATGAGTCCGCTTAAACTCGTACTACGTTGGCAAGTCTCATTTGGACCGAGGCAGAGGGCATCTTCCTCCAGGCGGCAATTCATTCAAGACCGGAACCATTATGCCAGGCTGGCGCGATGAGTATCTTTCGTCACTCAAAATTGCCGAGCTTAAGAGTCCCGTCAATATGGAACTCGTCCAAGCCTGTGCGAACCGCTGGTTCCGTCCCCTTTGACAGGACTCCAAGCTCACCAGTGTGCCTTGTCTCGTGTTCAGGCTCGCAAATGGCTGATCGCATATCCGCCCTCGAGGCAGAGAAAGCTGCTCTAGAGTCTCGAATCGCCTCTACGTCGGATCACTTTTCAAAAACCCTTGCTGCCCGCACTCGCGATGCCTCGTCATCCTTGGATCCGAGCTCCGCACAGCTCCGCCTCGAGCTCGCTGAATCAATGCGGTCCAAGGGTGTAGCCGAAAAGCATCTCCGGACCACCGAAGAGGAGTTCAGCATGCTGCGTACAGAGTCCAAGGAAGATTCTCGCACCATCAAAGACCTCACAAACGACAAATCTTCTCTGATCTACCGCCTAAGGGATCGAGAACATGAATTGAGGGAGAAACGCAAGCTGGTCGAGGTATCTCCCTATTTGCGTCGTTCCATTTTAGGCTAAATACGCACTTGCAACACATACATCGGACGTGGCGCGTCGCTTACATGGTGTTCTGCAGCAAGTCCAAGATGAGATGATTGCGTTAAACTTGCAACTGTCGGTTGCTGAGACGGAGCGCGAAAAGGTCAAAAAGGAAAACAAGGAGCTTATCGACAGATGGATGAGGCGCATGGGGCAGGAGGCTGATGCCATGAATCTGGCTAACGAGCCACATCTCGGCAAAGGCCCGTGAAGCTCAACAGCCATGATAGGGCAAGAGAGACGGGCAGGCGGCACGAATAGACGGTAGGTGTTCTTCTGCACTCCCACCAGTATACACGCCAACCGCGAAGCTCGAACCAATTTCTCCCAGCCCATGACTTTTACTTGTCCTTCGAATGCCCTAACCGACCGTTGGCTTGTCCATCCAAACCAGAAAATACAGCTTCGAAACGACAGCTACTTGCGGGTAGAGATGAAGTAAGGCCCACTCGCGTTGGTCCAACTCACAAAGTCTTGGGGATAGGTGTATTCTTCGACATCGAGAATGGTGCTGCCGACGTCGTTGATGTTGTGGTTGCTTTTGAAGTCGGCAACGAATGAACGCAGGGAAACGATCTTGCAGCCGGACTTGAGATCGAGGAACATGCGCACCAAGTCGTCGTTGAGTTGCGAGGTAAAGGCCTTGTTGTTGACGAGGACGACGTCGGCACGCTTGAGCGCCTCGTGGATGGAAGCACTCTTGCGGAAGTCACCACGCTCGAGATGAACTTTGCCCGGCTTGATTCCCCAAAGCATGCATCTGGCAGAAAACTCTTTTTTCTGCGCCTCAGCAAGGGAACAGGCATTTTCCATGACCTCACAACCCCAGCTTTCACATCCGATCTCAAGTGCGGCTTGCAGACAAACATTTCCAACACCAGAGCCCAGGTCGACGAATACCTGGTCTGAAGCCATCCTGGTCTGCTCGACAAGGATTTTAGAGATAAAGGGATGCAGCAGCTCTCCGTAGACGTAGTCGGTACCGTTTTCGTACTTGGACAGAAGCCCCACATTGGGGGCGACAGTGCGGTCATAGACTTGATCAAGAATAAAGGCGACAAGACTGCTTGGCAGCTCGTGTATATTGTCCAGATTTCTCTCGATGACGCCATCTTCGACGAGGCTTAACAGCGTCTCGTTGTACTCGTGCACAGCGGCCTTGAAGCCGGCCAAGTCTTGGATATTGCGATTAGACGCCTTTTCCAAACGCCGTATCAGGCCGCTACCTTGATTGGTGAAGGGCTCGGCATCGTCTTCGGTGAGATAGGTCTCGGCGACATGGCGAACAATGCGAATGCTGGTCTCAACGGCGTCAATCTTGTCTTTTCCCCAGACAAGTTCAAACCTGTTTGCAGGTTAGCGAAGCGCGTCTCTAGACTGGGTGTAGGCGATCACCGCCGCTCACTTTTCCCTCGGTTGAAGGCTGGGATACTGCAGCTCGATAGCCACGTCCTCCATCTGCGCACCCATGACAGGTACACATTTAGACTCGAGTGAAGCGACCTGCACGGCATGAATCAAGGGCAAGGCCTCGTTGCGGCCCTCAAAGGCCCTTGAGTGGCGCAGCTTGCGATTGGAATCGACATAGCGGCCGCCGACAGTGCCGGTGCGGTGGCGCTTGCGCACATCAAGGCTCATCCAGCCATCATCACCGCTATCGCTGTCCTTTCCGAAGTCAACGCGTTCAGACATCGGTGACGAGCCGGCCGTCGTACTGGCACCAAGGGCCTTGCGCTTGAGTGCAGGGCGGCGCTCGTCCGAGACAGGCGGCGAGGAGGGCGAAGTACCGCCAAGGCGGGTGGAGGCGAGAGACGAGCGACGCGGAACGGCGGGCAATGATGTCGACGATAGCGTCGAGGTAGAGGCGGTGGCGGCACTGGGGCGAGGCTTCATGGGGGTTTGTTTGGACGGGGATGGGGCCGGACGTTCGACGACGACCCTTTCGATCCGGATTCTAGGCGGGTCGACTTTGAATTTGTTGCCTTTGCCGCTAAGAAGAGGCATTGTGTCGTAGAAAAGATATGATGGCACTTCAAGGTCCGTCTGAAAAGTGGTTAGTTGCAGACGCGTTGAGCCTGCGAGCGTCGATTGCTCAAGCAGGTCAATGCAGTGAGTGGAGAGGGGCAAGACGCCTAGGGGTAGACGTATGACGAGAGCTCACTCGAGATAGAAGAGCAAAGAAGGAAGCAGTTCGGAGAAAGACCAAAAAAAAGGAGAAAAGTTCTGGGCTCTCAGAGAGAAAATGGAGGCGCGTTGCCGAACACAAGATGCGTCGTTGCACTACTGCTCGAGGATGACGAAAAGGCGTCGTGTCATAGACTGTGGAGGCAGAAGAGGTGCGTAATGGATACATGGTGAAGCTCGGGTGGGGTACGAGACCGTGGCCGTAAAATCTCCTGAACACCACGTTTCAAGAAAGATCCAGGCAAAAGTAAGTCTCAGGAACTTGACTGAAAAATGGGACCGAATGTCTGCAGATCTGAAACGTAGTGCTCCGCCACGACTTCGCAATGCAGTAGATAGGGCGCGTGGCTGCGTCGGACCCCTAATCGATCTGGGTCATAAAAAGCACGAAGATAATTAACTCAACAACGAACATGCCAAACGCCAGGAACAAAACGCACATGTAAGGAAGAAAATCCTAGCCAACATTTCGAGACCGGAATACTGGATTCTTCAAAACTAGATAAATGGCCCAAGTCGAGTCAATGTGTCAGCAGGCAACACCTACTCTAAGTTTGGGCGAGAAGGCGTCTTCGATTGCTTCGTTTTCGCCTGTTTCTTGTCTCATGACCAACAACTACTTACGAACAAGACGTCGATAAGTGGAAACCAACTTGGACATTTAATCAACACACGTGAATGCGAATACGTTGAAAAGATTATACATTGTATTGTATTTACAGTACAATTTTCTCGAATATGGGGACAAGAAGCTGAAATAAACCAAATCCGAGCTGCCGACTTCGAGTCCCCTGTTTAGATAGAAAATACAATCGAGTCGCCTGTCACGACTCTGTTGAATCTGCCATCGAATGTGACGAGTCGATGGCGACAAGACCTGACCCAGGCAAACGCGCGATCGTACTCGAGGCCCTTAGAGCTGGACGGGCACACACTGGACAGCGACAAGGTTCTGCTCGAGCACACGGGCATTAGCAATCTCAGCAGACGGAAAAAATTGGGTAGGCGAATCGTGGCCAGTGACTCACATTTTCCTGAGAGCCACCGCAGCAGACAGACTGCTTGCACTGGGACTGGAAAGGAACAGAAATAGCGGCAGAAATGGGCGAGCATTTCAACACATCCGAGAGGTCGGCGTTCACGAGGCCCTTGTTGGCATGTTCGTTGTTGCAGCAGTAGGCCGGGCCGCCTGAGCAGATGTCCTTGGCAGTAGGGCCTTGATGATGCTCATCGCGAGAGGGAGCCGCGGTGACAGCAGCGGCAGCGAAGACGAGGAACTTGAGGCCGTACATTTTGAGTAGTGAGAATCTATTGGTGAATAGGATTGTTTGGGGTATAAAGGCTGGAGGAAAGAAGTCAAAGAGGCAGTGTGCAAATGCTTTGAATTAAAGTGTAAGAGTGAAGCTTGAGAGTGGTGAGGATGAGGAAACAAGCCAGGTCATGGCGGGATCAAGCCTGGATTTTATATCCTCACGGCGCCCTCCCTTTCCTGCCCATCTCGAGCAACATCAGCTCCTGGCCGCCGTGCGTCCTCCATAAAGTCCATCCACAACCACGCCATCCGCGACAAGTCGTGGGCTATCGGCCAATCGCAAGCTGTCTCGTCTGCTCAGCAGGGAACGTGACCCCCAGAACCAAGCCATCATCTGCTTGAGCCGTGCCCGCTAGGCGGTGGCGGGCAATCCTAGAGGCTAGGGGGCCGATTGCGAAGGCGTCTCGTTTGAAATGTCGCAATCACAATCAAGTCTCGTTCTCCTCATTCCCCCTTCCCTTCCCCTGGAAGCTGGCATCTTGTCGCCATCTGCAGTGTAGGCAGCGAGCCGAGGACCGGGCCAGAAGAAGCAAAACCATGACGGCCAGGCTTGCCATCCCAGCCTTGGCTCATTGTATTATGGCTAAGGGATGGTTTTCCTTTTGCAGTCTCAGAGTCTGGACAAAAGCAATCTGCGCTTCCGCGGCGCTTCAAAGAGGTCAGAGCGTCAGGTTAAGTCACGGACAATTGTCATATCTCTCTCTCTCTCTCTCTCTCACCCTCTCACTCTCTATCTTCCTCCCTGCCTATGGTCGTGCTTGACACAGCTATTTCCGCTCTACGCACGAGACAAAGAGCCAGCGCCTCCCCGAATGCGGTACCCCGTCTCAGCCGTCGACGCCGCGTCTCAGTCGGTCCACGCTCAGGACCATGTAGGCTATAAGGAGACTTATCAGAGTGCATTTCAGACTTTGACTCCTCTTGTCGTCGTTTCCCCTCCCGCTAGACCCTGCGTGGAACTGGCAGCACTGCCTATAGCTTCCAGCTACAAGTGGCAAGGTGCCTGATGTTGGCTGCTCTTCGGCCAGCCTTTGTCCAAGGCCAAATTCCTCGGCCTGCTTTTCCGCACGTTGATCCCTAAAGCACTTGGCATCGAGTCTTTTTCTTCTTCATTGATTGTTTGCTTTTACGGCATCACTCGCAAAAAGCAGACCGTCAAGAGCAGCTGGCTGTTGCGGGGAGAAAAAAACAATAATTTTTTCCGATGGACATGTCTCGCCCTACCGTCTCAATCCGCGCGTGCGTGCCTGGTTAGTGATACAGCCACTATCGTGTCTGCTTGTCACCGCGACCCAGCCCATTAGTAGGGAGACGGCATGGGATGCTCAACTTGACTAACGTGTGTGAGGCCAATCCTGGCAGATTGGTGGAACATTGCAACCGATTGCCTATTGATCCGAGCCGGCTTATTGTTCTCAATCGTCCGGCCGGATCACATATAGCCAATGCTGACAGGAACATGTGCGGCTCGGCAACGTATCAATTCATGCACGTTGCCTGCTGACAGCAACTGAGTCCCGTATGCAAGCCCGTTCGACGACGCCCATGGTCTCCGATGGCTTGGCTGCTGGTCATCACCTCTCCCCTGGCTTATGGGTGACCTCGCAAAGAGACATGCATGCATAGTCGAGACAAAAAACACCATCACCACCCCTCGCATGCCGCTTTGTACAACTGATGCAACAGCATGCTGACTCGTGAATAACGATCGACGCCATCCACAGAACCAGCTCGGAACCAAAGGGAGACGACTATGACTCCCCTGTATCAAGAGACTACCCAATGCAATGCCGAGCATGGCCGGATGAAGTTGCGATGAATTCCTCTCGAGAGGCCCCTTGCTTCTTCGCCTTTCTTCGCAACGCCTCTTACCAGCCCAGCCGTGCCTGCAGATGCCGCCCTGTCATCTCATCTCCCAGAAATGCTCGTTGCCGACCGCCCTAATTTGTACTCGCGCAAGCATGCCCAAGTGCTGGCGCTGGATCTGGGCTTCTTGTCTCCATACGACAAAGAAATTTTATCGTGTTGGCTTGAAATGTTGACAGAATGTAGACATGAAAGCCTGGCAGCTTCATGAAATTTACGCCTCGAGCTTCCATCTTCCAGTGCCATCTCACTGGGTCCTAAGCGGAAGCCACATGCTGTCTCGGGTTTGACTCACCGTTACCTAGGACGTCAGGGCTGATGCCGGTAGTCGTTGAGACCCTGGAGTGTATCCAACGGCCGAGTGCCCCGAGTTGTCTGTCCACAGAACCTCGTGCGCAGGTGCCATGCTGCTACTCCCCAAGGTCAGGCCGAGACACCACGGAAATCCGTCAACGTGGCGTTCCGTAACTGATCGGCAGCCGCTGGGTGATTAAGCTGTCGAGGACAGCTTCATAGGCCAGATAGTCGCAGTGGTTATCCGAGGTCTACAATGGGTATTTTCGTGCCCGAAGCAACCACTGCCCGTAAATCCTTCTCGTCGTCTGCCCCTTCGCTGACGCCAACGCTTTTGTCCTCGCTCTCAAACATATTGAATCGCTTGGAATTGAATAACAACGCGCCAATTCGACACGGTTTCGCGGGTATTTGATGAATCCTCTGAATAGTAATGGGCTTTAAGGTGGATGGTGTATTTGTCGCTTCGAGTAGCAGCCGCATCAAGCCACACCCAAGAAGCCACTAGGTGAAAGGCGGGCGTCACTAGACTCGCATCCATAAAAAAATTCCCACCATGGGGGCGGCAGTGACCGGATGACCGTGTGTCCATCCGGTAGCACACAGGTCTGGATTCGCGTATATTTACAACAGTCTTTCCGATGATGTTTACAATAGTCTTTCCGACCCAGAGATATTAGATGGTTAAATGAACAAAATATTTAGTCCAGTTAGGTGCATCGACGGGTCCACTATAGCTTTTCCCTCCACCCTAGAGCTCTGTGGTTTTATGGGCAGTCGACAGAATTGAAGTCTTCAGACCGAACTGATCGGTTACCTCGAAGATAAAGGTCAGATGCTTGAAAATGACAACTTGACACATCTGAAATCTTCCTCGATTGAGCTGCAAATTTGAACTTGACCTGAGGACTTTTATCGCGTCGGGTTCACGCTTAGCCCTGCACTTCAAAGGAGCATGACCCTTAGGAGAAAACTACCTAGAATACGCGACCCTCAACCTGCAACGACGCCCACCTAGCGCCCGATCTCCTTCCGCGATGCACGCCAGCCGTCCCTTAGTTTAGATGGGTAGTATCGAGTAGCACAATGAATATGTTGATGCTAACTAACTAGCTATTGTGTGCTTTTCATAGGGCTGACCACCCCTCTAGGGCACGCAATGGGGGGTACTGGCTGACAAACTATAGTCTCTACCACCCAGCCAATCAGATGGCTCCTATTCACGACGGCCGTCAGGGGTTGTAGTTGCTGTGAAATTTTTAGGTGACAGGTAGTTACAAGCCCAGCCTCCCTGAGGCAGGCCACTGGTGGGCTGGGCTGGCGTTGTTAAGGGGAGTCCGAGGAGCCCTCCCGACCAGCCTCGTCCCAGCCGGGCCTACACTAAACCAAGACCAAATGTTGAATCTGACAGGCCTCGCTCCCAGTTTCTCCCCCGCTCCATCCCGATGTCTCCAGCTGGCCCTGCCAGTGTCTTTCCCACGAAAAAGAAAGAACCCCCACCGGCCGCCAGGGGTGTGTGTGTGTTATTGTTTTAACGCCGTACGAAGTAAGGCGGCGGGCATATGGCCCTGCGCCCGCCTCCCAGTGGGGCATATGGCGTACGGCAGCTATGTACAGGTACCAACCCGTCCACGAGAGCCGAGTCCAGGAGTCTTGGTGAGGGCCCGGGCCAAAAAGGGAGTCTAGGTCCTGCGACAAACAAAGTGAATCAAAACTCCAGTAGTCGCACAAAGGTTTTATAGGATTAGCGTCATACAGCACGTGAAGAGTCACGAGCTGCACCAAAGAAACTGAAACCGTGTAAAACGTTGAACGTCGCTCAGCAGCCTTTGCACGTGCACTTACCCCTGTACGCGTTGATCACATCTCCCCTTTCACACGTGTCACACGTGTCATACGTGTCACACTACGTTGAATAGTAAATCAGCGTCTCCCGTTTCAGTCGAAAGTCGACTGGTCAGTGAGAGGTTCGGGCCCGTCAATCCAGGCCGACCCGATCCGCAACGCCGTCATAGGTGTATGGGCAATACTTTCTGGGGCAGCTGGGCCGGAAGGTAAGGTGTTGCATAGGCAGCGACCAGGTTCGGCGGGAAGCATTCACTCGTGGCAGATGAGCCGCTTGCAGGAGACGAGTATGCTCGGGCGAAGGGAGACCCTCCCAGGGATCCCGTCGTCAAAGCCGTGCGGTGGTGGTAGCCCTTGTTGTGTCCGAGGTAAGGAGAGGCGATGGTGTTGTAAGTCGTGCGGCATGTGTCTCACCAACCCCGTGGGCCATCCCGATAGAGCAAGCGACTCGGGGAGCATTGACCGCATTTCCAGGCCCTCTTAGATTGTCAAAGGGTTAGTGGCGATTGACGCATCACTTACCCCTAAATTAAAGCACGGTCAATTGCGAGCATCCTAGTCGTCCATATACGCTCAAAGGGAGGTCTAGTCGCCCCTTCTTTCACACATGGACAGACACTCACGAGGAGCGGATACTTTTTCTCTTCCACGCATATGTTTAGAGTAGGCAGCAACATTTCAACAGCTGCAAAAGGGAAAACGAGTGGATTAAGCACCTTTCCGCCAGTACAATTTTCCACGAAAGTAATTTCCTCATACTATGGTCGGCAGGTCAACCATCAATGTAAAGTGGCGGCCCATAAGCTGTAGAGTTCAAAGTGTACCAAGATCAAGAAACCCGTCAATGTGAAGTAATGGCCCATAGGCTGTAAATCAAGCAGGTGTACCAAGATCAAGAATCAGTACATGACATTATAAAAGCAGAACATCCTGAGACATAAAGCGCTCCGCTACTGCTGCTTCCTCTGATTTCCGCCGCCGCCGCCGGCTCGTCCTCCCCCTGCTTTGGTTTGCGCTCCTGCGGTGCCTTGTTTGGCGGCCCTGCCACCGTTGCCGTTGCCGTTGCCATTGCCGTTGCCGCCTCCATTGTTGCCTTTGTTCGCGTTACCGTTGTTGCCTTTGTTAGCGTTGCCGTTGTTGCCTTTGTTCGCGTTACCGTTGGCGTTGTTTCCATTGATGGCATTGTTACCGCCGCCGCCGCCGCCGCCGGCGGCCTCCTTCTTCAGACCATCCAGAGTCAATTCCAAGTTCTGCGCATTGCTGACCTGTTGCTGGATAATCTTCGCCGTCTCCTCAGCTGCATTTCCGAGAGCCCGCTTCTTTCCTGCCTTTTTGGCGGCCTTTTGTTTGGCGCCTGCGGCTCCACGTTGTTGGCCGCCGGCGCCAGCGCCGCCTGCAGCTCCCCGCTGTTTGCCGGCACCGCCGCCGCCGCCTGCAGCCCCCCGCTGTTTGCCGGCACCACCGCCGCCGCCCGCGGCCCCTCGTTGCTTGCCGGCACCACCGCCGCCTGCGGCCTTGTTCTGTTTGTTGGCGTTGGCGCCGCCGCCGCCGGCTTGGTTGTTATTGTTGTTGTTGTTGCC
>KB853865.1:25142-36191 GCA_000372705.1 Cerataphis brasiliensis yeast-like symbiont
TTCGGACTTGTCAGGACAACGGCGCAAGGCCGGCATTCCGGGTCGTGATGTGGCCAGTCATCCGACGACCCCTCGCAATTCGCCAACAAGTTTCTCCGCCCAGTCGCAGAGCACGCCGTGCGAGTTGCTATGCCGCCGCAAGCCGTTATCATTCTGTTCCTGGTAACCGTCGTCTACGCCATGTAGCCCTTCGTGAGGCGCAAGCGGGAACTGATGAGGATTTCTTCCATGGAGCCGGAAGAATTGTACGCAGATTTTTTTCGGGGAAGTGCAGTCGTTTCGCCAGAGCGCCCCGAGAAGGGCAAGGGCTCGGCGTACCAATCTGGTCCTTCTCGTGGGCAATGGAAGTGCCCACCTGGTCATGCACTCGAAGACCGAGGACGCGCGTCGGTCGATCTTGTTTGACACAGGATCCGACGTGAACGTCACCAATGAACTGGGAGACCTGTTCGAGAGCGATGAGCTGCCAAAAGGGCAGTTCCCCATCACCAAAGGTGGAGAGGTGGTCCATCGCACTAATATCGGTGCTGCCCGGTATCAGTTCACGGCCCCTGACGAGAAGTCTGCGAATGAGATTGTGCTGCGCATGATCTTGATCATCTCCACTTTTCCCCTTCAAGATCTTCAGCGGAAAGAAGTTCCTTCAGGACGGCGGGAGCCTGTCAAAGGAGATGGTCCTGGCGCGGGAGGACGGCTTGGAGTTCACCGCGTTGGAACCGAGGACCAGAGGGTGATCATGTGGGAGTTCGGGAGACCAGAGCTCCGGAAGAAACGGGCAGATATCCACAGCGTTGGTAGACCACGGAGCGACATTGACGACGACGACGCTGCGCATTTGCGCAGCACGTTTCGGGCGCTCAACATCACAGACAGGACGACTTCCCTGCCGGATGAAGCCACACGACTGCTCGTCCTGTGGCACCGGCGGCTGGCGCATTGCAGCGCGCAGCGCCTTCGATGGAAGGCAAGGGAAATAACTAGGATCAACCTCGACCAGAATGTAATCGTCACCCTGCTATGTGAGGCTTGCGATCAGGCCCATATCACCATGGTCTCCCTCTAAAGGATGCTTTTTCGCCGGCCATGTAGGCGAACGAGGCCATTCACTTCGATCTCGGGGAGGTCAAACCGGTATCGCTCGACGGGAGCAGATACTTCGTCCTGCTGACGGACTTGTTCTCGCCGTTTCGAGACGTGAGCTGCCACCGCGCGAAGGCGGAGTTAGTGGAGACGCGCGTCCTCGGTCTTCGAGCGCATGACCAGGTGGGCACTTCCATTGCCCATGTTCGCTGCCATGTGGTCTGAGAGCGCGGCCGTCTATCGTCCTGAGGTGCCGGCCGCGACGTGCCAAGTCGCCGGGCGACTGTCACTCTTGCTGTCCATCCGGTTGGTTATGTTGGTCTTGTCGGTCCTCCCTCCACTTCTCCGCGTCTTCCGCTTTGCCCCGGGCTACTACTTCCGGGTCGGCGCCGTTCTTGTAGAATGGTGGTTTTTGTGAGGAACAATGATCCGAATACCCACGGCTACACCTGAGGCTATTGATATTGTGAGCGCGCCAGCCATGTCGGATGATCCTGAGCGAGTTAGTTCCTGCGCAAGAAGCACAATATCCTGGGACAGAGCTCGCCTTTCTTCCAAGACAATTGGGAAAGTTCAACGCTTGAGTAACTGGGTGAAAAACGGCCTGATCCGAAGGCTCTACGTGACAGTAGACAACGCAATAACGGCAATCCCAGGAGACTCAAATGACCAAGTATGAACGGCGGAGTTGTATTACTAGATATTACTTGGATTAACAATAAATGAGAATATGTGGCTTCCGATAGTAACTAATACGTAAGAATATCGCACAATGACGAATTTATTTATTATTGTTATGTCTGGCGAGCAGTCCCTCCAGCGGAGCTCCTGTTCTGTTTGCAAGGAAATCCGGCAGGAGCCTACGGTTATGCGTCTTCGCCACCTGCAGACTCAGAACATTAAAGCGTCAACACGCATAGGAAATCTCAGGGATAGTGGTGGCATCGAATCTGTTTCCCTTCGACCAAGAAGGGTGTCTATCTGGGACTTACTCGTTTAGCTGTGCATACAAGTGGAATCAATACGTAAACCTGTTGTATTGACATCCTAGGGGTGTTATGAAATCCGTTAATCTGACTCCCGGGCGGTTGTTGCCGCGATGGGACCAACTAATTCCTCTCCTAGGCCGCCTCTATACGTACGTATTTTTGATATGCCCCTACCAAGCCAGGCTGTGTCAGAGGCCCGCAAAAAGAGCGTCTAGGGGTGGCTTCAGGTTTAAACGCTCAAAGGTCACAAATTAATATGCCCTCGGCAAGAGGTTTCTAGAGACCAGCATCACCTCGCAGACGAGAACGCGAAACCCGATCTTGTGATGATAAGTGCACGGTCTATCTACCTTTAGAGTCCTCCTGCAAGTGCGCCGTAGGGTTGGGGCCACGAGGTGAAGTTTTGGTAGACAAGGACTTGAAAATCCTCAACAGCCCATGAGTAATCCTGGGAGTACGGACTTGGGTTTATCATGGACAATCACAAGCCCAAGTATCGTTCATATATCTCTTACTGCACGCGATAATGGGGCAAGCAGACCATCCAGGTCAGGTAGCCGCAAGGCCAGAAGATGAGCTGCCTGCCGCTACGGATAGTCCAGGCGCTGGCGTCGGCGCCGCAGCCATGTAGCAACGCTTCCAGTTCGTCGGCAGTGCGGGTACGAAGAGCCGAGATGAAGCCGTCGAAGACTAGGACGAACGGCAGAATAGGCAAGAGATAGGTGAAGGCGATAACGACAGGCGAGCGCCAGCGCCAGGCCATCCACGGGGCGCTAAGGACGATGCCGAGGCCGAGGAGTAGGATGGTAATGGCGGCGGCAATAGAGCGGTCCTGCAGCTCGAAGATAGCCACTGGCTGGCGATGGCGGACGGCATCGCGCAAGATGCGGCACGCCAACCCGTCGTCGAAGTGATGAAAGGCAAGGTTGAAGAGACGCAGGACACGCACGCGATCGGCATGACGAACGAGGTGCTCAGGCATGCGGCTGGCGTCGACGCTAGTCCGTTCGTATGTGAGGTGCGGCCGGCCGCGTGTTAGTGCCTCCCAGGCCGCCTGGTTGGGATGCAAGTCGGTGAGGAGAAAGGGGACAGGGGCGTCGCCGCGGCGTTCGAGGAGGCTGTTCACAGTGCGTTCAATGACGGGTGTCGGGCCGCCGCTGCCGGCGCAGAAGTCAACGACGGCATAGGTCGACAGGTCAGTGCCCAGCTCACGCACTAGGATCGAGGCTGCGACCTGGGCTGCCGACGGACGGCCCCATAGGCGGATATGCCAAGCGAATGTGAGGATGTCCTGGACGCGGGCGCGCAGAAAAGGCGGGAACCTGGGCATGTGTAAATCTCCTACGGGCTGTCAAGATTTACTGAGAAAGGTTATGGGGAACGCATACCACCACTGGTCGTCGATCTCGAAAAGATGCATGCGAGGGATGAGCGGCGCCATGGCTGTGTGTTGCTCAAGAGGCACGTGCATTGGAGACGATAGAACAGGAGGAAAATGAGAAGGGGTAAAGAAAGAGACAGAGATAGAGACGGGATGACGGACTTGTATTCTCTTGTCGAGGGCTGAGATGATTATGCAACGCACGGGCAAGATGCAGGTTCATTTCATCACCAACTTTTCTTAGCCATGGTCGTACAGCTTGCAGATGCTGCAGACTAGTTGCGGCTGCGAAGATCTCAACAAGATCTGTCGCATGCACTTTCCCAGTGCGCATATTTTAAAAACTGTATCTAGCCTTTTCTGGATATATCGTGATAATAAGTTGTTGTAGTCGACTAGTTTGTTAGTCAATCAACCACGTAATTATGCAACGGAGAAAAATGCCAGCCCGTTTACACATTGGCACTTTGAGGCAAAAAAGGTCTATGCGTGGGTAGAATCAACATTCTCATGAGAAGGAAATTCTGCACAATGTGAGGATTGTGCGCCGCTTTAATTGATTGATTGAATTCTTTTAACGTCGTGCGCGATCCGAGAGCTGATGCATCAGCTAGCAAAGCATGCAATCTCTACAAGGCGACAGGCGTCAGCCTTTGACAACCACCAATCCTACAGCTTGTTCCCTTTCTATCAAAAAGCCGGACTCTTCTCCTCCTTCTAGAATGATGAATAACTAGAGTTCCTTCCGGTTGGAGGGTAAGTGACACGAATACGTTATATCCTACATAGTCGCCAATAAGCCATCTTCTCCTGTCTTGTGAATGTTTTCACAAGGGCAAACAAATTTCCCCGGATCTCGCGACAATTTTGTGGCGATTGAAAGTATGCGGCCGTCATCTATAGTGCTTGAGATCATGCTCATCAAAGTTGTGGAAACCTCCCTCGACTATGCCGTAATTATTTTGCGATTGTATTTTGGGCAAGCCAAATCTGTCCTTAATCATTTGTAAGTCTTTGCAAAGGGCCCTTTGATAGCCATATCGACGCGTAAGTGGCGTTGTCAGCTCTTTGTGGCGCTTCAAAGATTGAAGCCCATTGTGGTCCCACGGGAAACGTGTCGCAATTGGCGCGCAGTCAATTCGTCCAACTTTGCACACCACTATGCCGGAGAGAAAATAATATCGAGCCTAATAGGTCAAGGAAATATTGAGAATATTTTGAGTCTTCCAGATTCGTGAGTGAACGGAATTAGCTATGAAATTGCGTCGCGCAGTCATTCCTTTCAGGTACACTTTCAGAGTGCTTTGGCCAGCCATGTAGGCCTTGCAGCAGCTTGGATACTTAGCTCTGGGGATATCTGTAACGCCTTGCAAGCAAAAATCATTTGACTCCCTTTTATCGGGCGTATCCAATGATTTTTTTTGTTTAGAATAGTGTTGAGGAAAGATTGTTTTACTTGGATCGTGAGGTGGCTAGCTCGCTATGAAACCGCGTTACTCGATGGGCAAATGCTCAAAACCTCGCATGTCAAACCTTCGGACAGAAGATTGAGTTTTCTCGTCTTGACCAGATGTGTGACGAAGCCAAATGGAAGTGCTTGAGGGCAACATCGACGTGAACCATTTTCCCGGAGGCACGAGGTGATGAACAACGAACGAAAAGCGGCAAGCATCTCCACCCCTTGTGCAAGCGCCGTCAAATTTCGCCATGGCTTACATATACATCCGGAAATGCTCTCTACCACCTTGGAACTGCTCATCATAGAATCATCCGAGAGAAGTCCAAATTCCAGACACAGCGCCAGCTGGTAATCGGGAATGCCTTTGCTAGGAAAAGCCACTCGACAGTTACAGCGCGTGGAAAATTCCGAGGAAAATATACTTCGCGATACATTCACTACTGACAACCTTCTTGAAGCACAGATATTGCTAGCAGCAAATCGACATCTTCCTCTCAATTTTGTGACGTGGCTCAAAAATCCAGGTGCTATTACCCGCGGTAAATCTCACTGTGCAAGAGTTCCCGTTATGAGCTGCCTGAACAGTGGCTGCGGACGTTTGATGCGCACCAGCAGTTGGCCAAAACTCTGTTGAGACTGCAATGGCATCTCTCTTGATGACTTTTATTCGAAATACTAGCGTAACTCACCTTAAGCCAGCTCTATTACTGGGGACATAGACTCTAAGAATGATGTCTGCCTCTGCCGCCTTGCTGAGCATCTGAAACAGAATTTGAGCATAGAATTGACTCGATTAGTTTTGCAATACACTGCGCTGGTCACATCATCAATCTGTCGCTGCAAGCCTCCCTTCGCGCCACAAGGAAGAAGGCCTTGCAGGCTGCGATGAAGGAGGCGCAGTTTGAAGCCGACGAGATCACCGTGGCGGAGGCACTGCAAGACCCAGATCTGCTAGAGACTCGCTGAGAGCGCATCGGCAGGCGCAAGAAATGCCACAACACTGCCAGCTAGAAGAATATCGGTCCCTCGAGGAAAGTACACAACATTACGAGGTCTATTCGGAGATGGACTCTTCGCAGAACCCATTTAACGATCTAAACCGACGACTTTCCGTGCTAAATGTTCCCGGGACGCTCACATGATCTTCTCCACGTACTGTAAAAACAATGACAAGAACTGCTATCGCTGCACTCAGAAAAGCGCCTCGAATAGTAAGATTGTCATTGGACGAGGGCGTGGTGAGAAAGTTCTGTTGCCGGAGGTCACAGGCTGTGCGTTCACTCACATGCGCAGCTGCTTCTGGCACGGATATTAAGCAAGTCGAGATGCGACCATTCCTGCAAATCAAGCAATCAACAATCGCTCTGGACGAGGCCAGCAATGTAGATAAGTTTGTAGACTTATCAGCGTCGGGGCAAGGGATGTAATGCCACGGGGCGAGCACAGTTGGAGGATGACATCTTCAGCCGAAGACGGTTTTCCGACTACTGCCCCACCTGTATATTTTTTGTGCAATCTATACAGACAAGGTAGGCTGGAAATATCATCAGGAGAAGACAAAAAACTTCCGATGCTAGCTTCCATGCACACCACACCATGGCAAGGAGAAGCTCGAGGATCACTGTGATCCGACGACTGAAAGACTCCTCTGGGCTGCGACGGCCGAGAGCCGAGCCCAAGGGCCCAGCCGGGAATGGTCGGCTAGGGCTGCACCTTGTCGCACTGAGATTGTGCTGTGCATGGGTGCTTATGCGGGCTATGTTCGCGAGGACCAGGGCCCGAAGTAGTTGCGCAGATTGTGGCGCAGGCGCACGCTAGATGGGCTAAGGTGGCTGACCTCATGCATGCAAGACATGCCAGCCCATGCGAGCGCGCGTAGCCCAAAACGGCCATTTACACTGAGCATTACACGCCCATGTATGTGCATTGCGCGTGATGGAAATGGGTATCATCCGCGTATCCTGGAGGCTTCCTCGAATACATCTGGCAAAGTCTGTATCGCAGAGGTCCGGATACCGGAGGGGAATCGAATCCTCCGACGTCCGGGCAGGTCGTCGGAAGCAACGGCGCCCGTCGTCCGCACGGCAGCGTGTGATTGGAGGATGAAGGGGCTTCCTCCGTTGAGTTTCCACAGGCGTTTAGCACCAGGGGCAGGGTGGACGGGGCACGGGCGGATGATGATAACGGTGTACCGAGGCCTTCTGCGACGAGCATGAGGCCGGCCGCACGTCCTTTTAAAGTGTCGATTGAGGCAATGGAGGCATACACGAGTGTGCGTATGACGGTAAGGCACGCAGATACGTGTGCAAAACGTGCAGGCGGGCGGATGGACGCCAGGAACTTTTTCTCTGTATTTTCCACGACACGCTTCTCGACCAGAACCATGCCTAGACCACGCCATTTCCTCCCCGGCCCCTTTCCGGCTGCGACACGACGCGGCCGCTGCCACAGTCACAGCCTGAACTTAGCGTCTAGCGATGCTGGCTAGAGAGCCTTAGTGCTCCCGCCCTCTCTGCGTCGAGGCTCATTCTGGCTTCTCTCTGTAACCAGCTTGTCGACCCCCATTAAGGCTGCCCGCCTGAGCGTCCTTCCTCTCCTCCGACCTCAGCCGGCTATTCTGGCGGCTCAGATAGGCGTCGCACTAATGCGACTCGGACGAGAGACAGCATCCTCAAGCCTTCTGTTCATCACCACTCCATCCTCCTAGTCACCAAATCCACTCGACGTGGCAGTGTCGTATTCGCCCGCCTCTCAGACGCAGATATGAGAGATAGGATACCTTTGACGCGCTGATTCGTCTCATAACTAGACCCGGATACCGTGCGAAGGTGGCAACGAGACGCGCCATATGAAAAGTCGTACGAGTTCGCCTCCAGTTTTGCCAGCTGCGTTTTCGTGTTGTATCGCTTTCCCGGCCTGTCATGGCCGGCCCAGGCTCGGCATTCCTTGAGCCGGGATCTGCACTGCCATAATCAGCCGACCCGTGTTTTCCACTGCTACAGCGTCCTTCTGTCTCGTCGCCTTTGACCCTGAATTTCACCTCTTTTGCCTCGTCACTCCGCTTGGATGCGCAATCGCCTTGGTTCCTTTTCTATCTTTCGCGCCCGCACGCTCTGTGCCTCTAAACCCACTTGTTGCCCCCTAGAGTCCCTCGCACCCCATAATCCGTCCCGAAAGCTCGATGACTCTCGCGTACACACTTTTGTCTCCATCCTTACCTGGGGCGGAGTCGAGGCTTGGAGAGACATTGACATTTCCTGAAAAGATACACACTGCGCTCCACTCCTCTCGACGGGGATACGGGAAATAGACCTCGAATAATGTCCGTACGGTATATATACGCGAGCCCAGTATAGGACCATATTCCTTTCCGCTATAGCATCCCCCAAGACAGGCGACTGGCTGCCTGCTTGGGTAGTGGGGAAAAGCAATGGGACGAAAGAGACATGCTGTGCAGCGTCACTAAGTCGATGGAGCTATGGGGCATCGTTGGGGGAATTCCCTTTCTTGTTTCACCACCAAACTAGAACGAGTTCATAGCCCAAAGAGGAGGGAGTCGCGAGCTTGGCAACACGGCTGTCGGCCGAATAAACTTTTGCATCGAGAGACCAAATAGCCCCGAAGAGCTTATTGTGAATCTAGTTCAATGTCCACGGTGAGCGTCTGAGTTGCTTTAAAGCCAACAGCAGACGCGAATTACATTACTGGTGCTGTAAATAGTCATGCAGGCACAAACGGCGATATTGTGAAACATGAGACCCGATCGCATTGGAGCAGCTAGCTAGCCCGAATTAGTCCTATGTACTTTGTACTTTTCGTTCGTAAATACCGCGCATGATGCACTATTCACCGTGTTCGCATAACTTATAGGAAGCACAAAAACGCTTTGCACTTTTTCTCACACACAAACCTGACTTTGCACCATCGGGGTTTTTTTGGAGACCTGCTTGCCCTTCCGCGACCACAGGATACAGAGGGTGTGAGCTAAATAACAAGGTTTCGGGAATAAATGGTAACAAAAAAGAAGGGCTTCAGGAAATCGGAAGGAAACATCGAGCATGTTAGCAGCCAAGTGACGTGTGCAGGCTGAAACCGCGGTCAATATCATGCATAGTTTAGAGCATCGAAGAAAAATTGATCAGTCAAAAGCACGAAGTGATAACATTGAGAGCTGCCCATTGCCCTGTTTCACTGCTTGCCTTCTTTTCGCTTTCGATTGTTCTTTCCATACCTGGCCCATTCAAGGCAGATGTGCTAGTATTCCCCAGTAAAGGAGTTGGGTGACATCGCGGGGATGAAATCGGGCAAGCCACCCGTAATGAACAACGGACGGACACTGTAAGAACACCGATACACATCCAAGTGCTCTGACGCTCATATGGAGATCGACGGCCCATGAAAAATAACTGACAGGAAGGAAAAATGACGGACGACGATTATCCATGTATGTGGAAACCCTCGTTGGGCAATTGCTCATTTATCTCGTGGGTTTTTTAACCACACCATGGCGACGAGGATAACGGAAAGAAAACCTCCTAGAGTGGTGGATATGAGATGATAACATGCATTGCACATTCATCAGCATCATATTCTGCTTCAGAGTCACACCATTGAAAATTCACAAGCTCCCAGAGAGCAGACATTGATTCAAAGCTTTAATCGCGAACGCCAAGAGGCAACATATCACCTGTTGATTGCTTCGGAATTTCACCCATTATGTATGACTGACGATGCATCTCGTAGCTTACAGAAAGAGAAGAAACGGCAGGAGGAAAAGCAGGAAAAGTTGGTAGGTGTGGAAGGAGCAGCTTGGTGATTAGATAATGTCGGCCTGTCCAGCCTGGTGTCAAAGGCTGTCGCTGCTTTGGCTTGTTTCTCCATCCATTGATCCTCGTCTTTGGTACCGTTGTCCTTCATTCAATCACATCAACCGGCCATACCCTCCTCGCCATCACCAACCCTAATCATCTGCCTGTTGGACTCAGACCTCTTCCACGAGTATTAGCCGTCTCATACTTCGTCTTGATACTGCACTTTCCTTTTTTTGTCTCCAAACTACATGGCCGCCTCCTCCTCTCTCTGTGCATCTATCTTCGCCTCTGCGCCATGTCCCAGATTCATCTTCCGAAATGCCGGTTATCGAACGATTCTGACATGAAGCTGTGACACCAAGGAAACAGAGCTGTGGATGATAGACCCTATCTCCGTTCATGACACGGACGCGTATATGAGACGAGAGGTGAACTGAGGCAACTATGTGTATCCACCGCCTCTTTAGCTGCTTTCTCGAGCTAGACGACAAGCACTACGGAAAAGCCACTTGCGTTTCACTTCATCTTGGGTTCCATAAATCGCTTCTGCTCAGCCTCTCCAACTCTTCACAGTCAACCTGTCCTCGTCAACACTCGCTCTGGCTGTCGAAGCTAATCTAGACCGAGCCATGAGTCTGTGTCCTTTGCTCTCTCCACTGGCCCCTTTCCCCTCCCTCCTTTTCCCCCCTCCCTTTCCCCTTAGGGTGCACGGCCTATTTCATTGCCCGCCTCCGAAAACAAAAAAACCGAGCCGCCTGCTAGCCAAATGCCGGTGGGATTATTAGCCTTGCTTGCGTCCGCGCGCTCCCGACTTCCGACTACTGGCCACAGTCCCGTTTCCAATCTTCATCCTTGCGTGACTTATTCGAACTCCTGAGCTTTTTGACATCATTGGAGTCAAAGCTTCACTCGCATCAGTCTCAGTGTATGATGTGCGTACACACTCGCTGAAGTCGGCAAGATTGATGTACGAACCGCTTGATCAACTCCCCGATTCACGTCTCGAGAGATTCGGCAATCTCTCAGGCAGGACACGAATCATTCTTCCCGCCCCGCCGCTCACATTTGTCTTTACCTCGGAACCATACGCTGTCGGCTGACGTCTTATAGGTGACCCTGCTCTTGATATACCCCCCTTCCCACTTCTTTCCGTTTCCTCTGTTGTCGTGGGGGGTAGTGCGATGCTCACTGCGCACAAAGGAGGACTGGAACCAAGGCGAGGCACGGAAAGGGAACACTTCCGTTTGACTTGCACCCCCTCCCCTTTGTATCTTTTCGTCAACCCCCTATCCCCCCTTCCCTTGCTTTTCACCCCCCTTCCCCCCCTTC
>KB853865.1:36781-48215 GCA_000372705.1 Cerataphis brasiliensis yeast-like symbiont
GTTCCTGAACACCCCTCTCGGTATAACTGCAACTATTACCTCCGTCTTACGCCTCTTGACAGCAAACGTGACCACGTCAGTGGTAGACAGCGAGACCAACGGCGGACAGACCAGGCCCATGCCAACTTTTTCCGGCGCAGACTTTAAACTACCCAGAAGACGACAATAACAACGGCGGCGACAACCACCGGCCCTGCTTGCGTCTCTGAAGAATCTGGTGTCGAAGCAGAAGCCTATGAGCTATATCCAAACAACATCCTAGTTACCTCGGTCTTTGAGCTATAGTAGCTTGTCCGGTAAAGGAATTCGAGACACAGTTTCGAGACTGGGGGGAAAAGCCCTTGATCTGATGATTGGTACGCTGAAGCTATTATAACATTCCGTTATAGGACATAGTAGGCACCAACACATCCGAACCCGCATCGTCGTTTACTAGCTCCTGCATTTACGCCCCCTTCTTTACCTTACCCTATTCCTTCCCTCTTCTTGCCCTCCCACAGCCACTACTCACAATGTCCGTCCGCAAGGCACGATGGATTCCCGTTTCCCTCTGCTAGATTCTATTCGCTTGACAAGTGCTACGTAGACCCTTGCGTCTCTTATTCCACCCCCCTTCTTCCCCTCCCCTGCCGTGCCGCTAAGTTTTGAGAAAAAAGCCCTACAAGGAGCAAAAGAATAGGTGGGAGAAGAGGCATCACGTCAGAATGATCTCTCCTTCTGCCTGATTGCTGCGCTAAGCCTTGTGGTTCATTGCAAACAAGGCGCGCTGACGTGTGCAATAGCCTTTGAAAGCAGCAAATTGTGTTGAGACACCGGCTGTTGCTTTTCACCGTCGCGCCACTTTCAAGAGAGAAGAGGGCAGCTTGAACAGACGAATAAGGCGGTCGAGGGTGGAAAGCAGACGACGGACTAGAGAGGACCTTTTACACAAGGTAACAGGCACATTAGTTCGGCGCCCTTGCACCTCTGGCTCCTCCCTCGCTGTTGTCTCTTCTTCTTTTTCATCCCCCGCCCCCAGCCTTTGCGCTTGGAGGGCCCTTCTTCGGCCCGGAAGTAACTCTGTCCCTTCCTCACAGCGTGGAGGCCGTCCAGAGCCGACCGCTCTGGCGGAACCCATGGGTCGGAGTCACGCTGGCGGACAACTATCGAGTCGGGGGTTACAATCTATTCTGGTCAGGGTTCGCACGCGAGCGGCTTGAGCCAGCAACTTCAACACGCATATTCCTCCTCACCCGTTCATCACCACCATCATCATTCTCAGCAGTCGGCTTACCAGCCAGCTCATCTTCATCAGCAACAACAATCATATCAACAGCAGCAACAACAGCAGCAACAGCAGCAGCACCAAGCGACACAGGGGCATCCACTCCATCACCATCCTTCACCGGTACAACAGCCGTCGCAGCCGCAGCAGCAGGCACAAGCGCCAGCTTCGTCGCAGCCGGAGCCGCCGCAGCAGTCACAACAAGCTCAGCAGCAGCCCCAGCAGCCCCAGCAGCCCCAGCAGCCGCACCCAGCCTCGATTCACCTCCACGGCGTGTCGTCTGCGCCTGCTAGCAGGCCGACAGAGCCATCGCCCCATGGCCATCTCCAGAGCCGGTCGATAGCAGGCATTGGCCGGAAACAGGCGGAGCAGCATTCGCCACAGGTGCCGATGGACCACCTTCACGGCCACCGGCTAGGTCACGTACCGTTCGGGGCAGCCAACTCGGTATCGACGCCTCTGTACGTGGCTGTATCGCCGCCCGGCCACCCGCCGTACGGATCGTACAGTGCACCAGCGGCGAAGCGCTCGCGGCCAGACGACTTCGATCTGTCGTCGGTCACCGTGGTCGATCAATCAGGCCTCGACTATACGACAGGCGCGTCAGACGGGGCTCCCCAGATGCACCACCATCACCACTTACCGGATCTAGGCCCGCCTTCCAAATCGTTGCGACGTGAGGACACCGGAGGAGCGCCAAGCATGGTTGGCCAGGTGGGGATGCCGCCGCCGGCACCTAGGCTGCGTGAGCCGAAGCTGAAGTTCACGGCCGAGGACGATCAGCTGCTGATCGAGCTGAAAGAGCAGAAAAATCTGACCTGGAAACAGATTGCCGACTTCTTCCCGGGCCGATCCTCGGGAGCGCTGCAAGTTCGCTACTGTACCAAGCTCAAGGCCAAGACGACGCTGTGGACCGAGGATATGGTGCGTTTTCTCTCTAAACCACGCCTCCGCCTCTGCTAAGATCTGACCTGACACTCTTGGTCGCGATAGGACCAAAAACTGCGTAAAGCGCTTCAGGACTACGAAAACGAAAAATGGCGCATCGTCGCTCACAAGGTTGGTTCCGGTTTCACGCCAGCAGCTTGCCGGGAGCGCGCCGGACAGCTGGCAGGCGAGGAGCCTGAGCAACTCTGGCAATCTCTCTCCCCAAAGGCAGCCTCACTGCCCGAGTCGATGGAGCTTTCACATTCCCAGCGACCATGGTAGGAAAGTGGCCGCAAGAGCGAATATCAAGGAATGGATGATACCTCCCCTGCAGCATTTTATCTTATGAGCTTGAAAATTCTGTTGAAACATGCTTTCTCTTAATCATCCTCGACTGTTCTGCTCCTGATTATCATTCTCTGGGGATGTCAGTGAGATCCGACAATCAACACTTGGTTCTAGGTGTAATCAGGCGATAAGTGTCGAAAATATCTTAAGACTTCTCCTTAGAAGCCGGAGCAGCTCTCCAAGAAAAACTATTGAAAGATTCTCCTGTAGTGATCTTCGTGCTTGAGCCTGTGCTTATTCAAGTTGTATTTCAAAAGTGAAGCGGTGCTTGCTGTGTAATCAGGATCGTTTTGGTCTCTGTCTCAAGGAGACGCACGCAAAAGTGAGAAAGCGACGAACGAAAAGAAGAGTAAACTACGGAATCAAGAAGGATAAAACTGAGATGATCTTGGCGATATGGCGGTGTGCCGGTGTCAGAAGTATGGCTTGAGAGTTGATTAAAAAGATGCCAAGGAGATTGTCTGGCACGAGATGTAAACATGGCGTTCTCGCAAAGAACAAGAGTCTGAGTCAACGAGGAGACGACTGACACGTCTGTTTATGTTCTAAGCCGTGATCGGAGGAGGCTAGAAATGGTCGCGGAACGATTTAGCAGATTACGTAGGTTGAGTAGCCGGATAAGAATAAATGGGATAGTTAGGGTTATGATCTAAAGGGATCATTCCGTCAGCTAAGCCCAGGTGGGCTACCCGACGTGAAAGCATCCCCTAGCGGGGGTCAATCAGATTACAGAGGACTCGGGCCAAAGGGAGCCAAGGTCCTGTGATGAAGAAAGTGAAACAAACCAAGCGAGGCTTTTCCCGTAAGCCTTCTCGGGTGACCTATCGCGATGCGCGCGATACAAGAAAGTTGACGTCTGAAAGAGAAAACTCGAACGCCAAAGGCGGAGCCGCAAGAAGCGGTGCTGCCCCTCTTCGAAGAATGAGGATGCTTGTCGCCAGTTTCCGAAGGAAACGGCACCTACAGCCAAGCCTAGAATCCAGCGGGTCCCGGTATTCGGCTGCTTGGGCCAACCACGGAGGCGGGCCCGTTGCCGATCGATTCGGCAGACGAAGACGTGTTCAGGGGCCTTTCGCTTCTGCTCTTCTACAGGGGGCAAGCAAGGAGGGCATCGTTGATGTTGAAACCGAGGATGGGGTTATCCGCAAAGTCACTATGCCCCGACCGGGCATCGAAAGATGGCCGAGGGCGCGGCGAGGGAGGCGCACAAGCCCTGGGTTCGCGCGCCGTGAGACACGCTTGGTTGGAAAGAGCGTCTGCAATCTCGTTCCCCGGAATGCCGACGTGGCCGGGTCAAGAGCGTGCTTCAACACCACCACCGCTGTTGGCCCCGAGGGTGCGGTTTCTGAGCGGCCACGCTGCCGCGAAGTCCCGGAAGTGATCAATATGCCTGGAAACCGACAGAGTGGGAATGCTGGCCAGGAGACAGTACGTGGCCGTTGGTTATTCATTGAAGTCGTTGAGGGTTTCGAGCTAGCTTACTTTTAGACTAGTCGCATTTATACGCTTAGATCTATGATAGGATCATTGAAATCGCTTTCTTGGAATTTGTTGACTGTTAAGCCGGTTCATTGCGGCAAGCTGGCGACATGCGACATTCTCCATCTTTAAAAAAGGTTCCAAACTAGCCTTCATTATCCGTAATTTTTCTACACATGGAATACGTGTATCTCGGTCATCATAAAAGTCTCAACAATGCATTCCACGTATGATAACGTTGGTAAGACTTCCGCTTTGGTTCAAGAGTGCTAAAAGTTCAATTGCGGGTTGCACCTAATAACAACGTACCGTGCCTTGCTCCTGCACATTAAAACACAAGTGAGCCAAAATATTCAATCAACCACAACAATTCGATTGATGTTTGAATGATCGACTTATGTTCATCTACTAATCTCTGCTGAAAGTCTAAAATTCATTGCCCATAGGAACAATTTCTCAAAACCAGAGCTTGTCTGGTTTGCTAGTGTTGAATTGTGCATTGCAGTGCTTGCACGTTCAAACCGCTCATGGAATTTTATTTGTCAACACTTAAAACAGCCTTATTTTGTTATTGCCGCCAGTGGCCGCCGGTTCTTTTGTGCCAGTCTTCGTACCAGTTTTTGAATATGCGCCAGTGTAACCGGGTCTCCCGGTACCTGTCTGTGTCGTGCCATTGGTGTTATCTTTGTCTTGTCCGTTTGGCTGCACGAGTCGAAATTCGCTAACAATTTTATCGAGCCCCACCATCAAGTCCTTCGGCAATTTTTGGCCAGCCACAATAGGTCCAATTATGAGACCGAAAAACAATGCCAACAGTAAAAAGTAGAGAATTGCGTATCGAATTACGCGTCTCCGTCTTAGCTTTGACTGCTTCATTGAATAGATGGGAGGCCGAATTTGGCGACTAAAATTATGAATCAGTTGTCCACTAAGGTTCCATGAGAACTTTCAGTCAACATACCTGGGACGAAGCCAGAACAGCATCATCGAATGAAGCTTGTCCACTTGCGGAATTAATATGACTGGCAACATGAGGAACAGTAACCAGTGTCCAAGAATGAAATCGGCAGCAAACATGCTCAGCTCTGTGATTTTGCAGAGGAATTCGCGCGCAGGCTGTGACATGGAGTGCCAACCCATGGAATACCATTTTCCCGTCCAGAATGCAACGTTTGACTGATCTGTTTTCATTTCCCTCGTCAGGGCCAGTGATACGATTAGCTTGAAGATAAATCGCTGAATGGCCACCACTGCGATCATTCCGGCGAGAGTCCTGGCGAAGTTGAAACCTTCCAGGAGGAACATTGCTTCGAAAAAAATTAGCATAAACACGGCAGCAGCGCCATGGGCTATGCCAGCGAGGACACTGCCAAATTTCTTGCAGCACATGCTCAAAACCGGACCCATGAAACAGGCCAAGGCGAACATAGCTCCAAGAACACCGGCGTTAATTACCACAGGTGCTAGTGCAACAATCATAACACGAATTAACGAACTCGTCGCTTGGACCTCCTTATCATCGTTTTTGGCAGCTAGGACACCGGTTTGTGCATTTATGAAGAGATATGGTATTAGTGTCCACACCACCTGAAGAAGAGGTGTGAAGATTTCGGTGAAGAAGATGTTAGCAATAGCGGCACGAGGAACATCTGCAGACATCTTTGCTGAGGCGTCACCCAAAGTCTTCCGTTTGTAACCGGTGATTCGAGTCCGGGAAAGTCGACAAAATGCAATCCACGACGATGCATGGCTTCTGGAGTTGCCCCTTGAGAGCCAGCGCAAGAAATCACGGTAGTCGATGAAGAAGTCATTCCAGGCAAATTGATGTGGATTGTAGAGAAATGGAGAGATTGTCAAGCCGAGCAGTGTAATCCAGAAGTAGGTGAGTGCCGCTTGCCAAGCCGTGACTGTGGCAAAGAGAAGAATCATTAACAGGCGTGCACCAAAGTAGATGGAGGGACCAGCAAATCTCGAGTATAAGACACCGAACGGAATTCGGGCTGTCGCAAATCCTCGACCAGTTCCAATGTATCGTGCACCGCCAAATGAAAGGTCCTGCTGCACAGAGTTCGCGTAGATCTGGCAGACAAACACTTCAAAGAATGGCGAAAGCGAGAAGAACTGTTTGAAGAAACGAACCAGTGCGCGCCAGACGCCGCGCTCCGTCAGTTCCTGGACGATAAGGGGGACGAAAGACAGGAAAAAGACGAAGAAGATAGATAAGACGCTGCGTTGCACCCAATCCATGACGGCATCAGTATTGGCACATCCAGTCGGGAAGAGAGGGTCAGTCAATGGCTTATTGCGATTATATTCACAAGGAATTGTTTCGTGTTTGAATGCACCGAAGTTGAGAAGTGTAAGCATGAAGAGTTGAACCGAGAGCATGATGAACATGTTGTTGATATGGAATCCAGGATGCGCGTAGTAGAAGGAAAGAAATCGGTCCAACGGAAGTTGTGTGCCGAGATAATAGTATTCACGAGAGAGCATTTGCTCACCCATGCCAGTTCCAATTTTTGTCGTGAAGTTGAGAATCGAGCCAAAGCCCAAATCGCGACCCTTGCCGCATTGATAATATTCACAGTGCTTGATACGTCCGCCGCGTAAAATGGCATTCATGCCAGCAAATATGTCTTCGTTGAGGTGAAGGCCTTTCTGAGCTTTGGACACGCCTCCGCGTGTTGTCATAAAGATGCCGTTAAGAAAATCAGGATGACCATAGTGCAGCTTGCCTCCGATTTGTGCAAGTGTGCGTGCAAATAGCGTTCCAAATGTTTGTTCTTTTCCAGCGGCAACGTCGCCAAGAATGCCAATGTTTTCAGAGAAGATGTATTCCCGGGCTCCAAGAATAGCAACAGGCGCTGGACCTTCATTCCTGATACCAGGCGTGTAGGGAGATACGTTGTCTACCTTCATCTCTTCAAACTCGGCCAGAACACTTCGGATTTTAAGGCACTCCTCCAAGTAGTTATCCTGATTGGCATCAATTAACTGTATGTATTCGCCGCGGTAAAAGATGAGTGAGTGATTTTGGTTGTCAGACTTGCCGTCCCCCAAGACTGGATTGCCGGAGAGCTGAATTCGAAATTTTGGTCGCCGCATTCCATTTTCCATGAGTTCCGAATGGCCGTCGATAAGAGCCGAGTACAACCGTGGCTCTTCACCCTCAGCGAGGGGAGGTTCTTCATCCAGGTAAGCGATTTGAAGATCGGGATATGCGCGAAGAAGGAACTCGGCATTTTCCATCTCCTCCTTTTTGAATTTCGAGTAACGCTGCATTGACACTACAATTTTGAATTTTCGTCGCGCCATGCGCTCCAATTCTCGTTCAAGTTTATCGGAATTGCCGCCAAACATTTGTACAATTTCGGGATTTTCGACGCGATAAAGTAGCTTGATAGCGCGGCTGTAGTTCATAAACCCCGAAACAGTGCGATAGAGCGTCTGAGATCGAAGGGAAGCCCATATGCGAGTGCGAAGGGTGTATTCAGGAGCTGATGATTTGAATCCTATGCAGTAGAATGGAAGGTCGTCAATTTTGCTCTTTGCAGCATCCTTTTCGCTCTTATCGAAGTCGCCATTCATTTGAGAAGTTTCGTCGGCCAAGATCTTGGTATCTTTCACAAAACAATCCCACTCGTGAGGGTGTAGCTGTTTGAGATATTCAAGCAAAGTAACTCGAGAATATGGCTCATCTTCACGAATGATTTCTCGTAAAGAAAGCAGAATCTTCTCACTGTAATGAGGAATCATGACCGTAAATGTAGGCATATTATCAACCGGTAAAGGCTCCGGGATCGGCGTCGATAATGACTGAGCGAAGAAGGAAATCCGGCGCTCTGCCTCACTATGGCTTGGGAAGAACTCGGTTTTGAAAGAGTGATCCTCTTGAGAAACAAAAAATGTGGGGGCTCGTAGTGTCCGCTTGCCCTCTTGCTCGGAAGGAACTTGATGGTACAGAAGTTTTTGGACATGATCAATCGCCAACAAGTGCTCGCGATACATGGAAATGACGATGGCGTTCCATACTTGTGAGATTAAAACTTTGGGCTTGTACTTGATTTCCATGTCAGTCGTGGCCAGCACTTTAGAATAAATTCGCTTTGGCAATCGAGAGAATATGTTCCTCCAGGGGGTCCAGATTGAGGATCCGATATAAAATGACCGCGCAATGGAGAAGACGGTGTTCAAAAGAACGTAAAAGAGGTAGGTATCGAGGAAGAAGAAAATTAGGTCAGTGAACGCCATCAAGCCAAGAAGAATAGCAGGATGATATTTGCACAGGATGTCTCCCATATTTTTACCAAATAATTGATCCCCCTTGCACCTTGGGTGAAAGATGGAAAGATACCGAATCACGTCACGAAACGACAACGTCAGATAGACGTAAGACTCTCCAAACTTGGCGCCGAAGACAGTTAACCACATGCCATACGACATGGCCATGTCATTTCCCGAAAGCCTGGGATAACTGGCGGTGAATGTCTGACTGGCAACGTATCTCCTCGAATTTTTGGTAAGGTAACTGCCGAAAAGACCACCGAGAGGCATGACCGCGAAGAATAAAAATGTAATGATGGCGATGACGAAGTGCACGATCCCGATGATGAGGTCAATGTCGACATCCCCTTTTTTCATTATCTGTGGCTTCATGAGTACTTTAACTCCCGGAGCGACGTTGATGACAAATATGATCAGGAGAAACAGTAGCCTCTTGGTTAGGTGTTGAGCACCAGCCCATCGGCGTGGAACGTACGCCCACTCAGCCAAGGTAGCTAATATCTGAATTAGAGCCGCAATAGCGCCTCCAAATGCTACCACGGTAAACTGCTGAGATCCCTTAGGCTGGTTATTGACTTGTTGCTCGTATTTGGAGCCCACAATGAGTGTCGGCGCATTATGGGCGGTATAAAACCAAAACATGGTTAAATGGATGATCCAGATGCGATTGAAGTTCACCAAAAGATGAAACCACGATCGCGTCTCCTTGTAGGTTTTGAAGAAACATTTCTTCCAATCAACATCCTTAAGCTTCAGGTAACGCTCAGCAGGTGGCACGTCCACAAGTTTGCTCTTGTCCTGTAGCACAATGCGTTCGATGCCCTCAGGATACCAAAACAATTGATTGCAGTCATCGTAGCCAATGATGTGCTTGTGATCGCGCTCTCGGCGCACGTAGACGCCATTGAGGATTTCGTATCCCTGATCGCGACAGTATTGATAGAGGGGAGTGATGACATTATTGAGATATGAAAATTCGTCCACGGGTTCCACTAAAGCTTGGCGGGCTGGCGAGTTCAAGTAGTCGTCCGCACATTTAAAGACGAAGCAAAGACACTCTGGCATGAATCTAACCTGGTTGGCTTCCCCCCAGCACAGGAGATAAAGCGCAATTTGGCGTACACGGTCATGCTGAGACATGCGGTTCATTCGAGTTTTCCAGCGATACTCGGCTGCTTCCAGACTGTTGTCACCTTCGAGATCCTGGAGGGCTTCGTCTTCAGTAGCCGCATCTCCGGTATCCTGCTTCTTCTTTTTCTTGTTCTTGGCTTTGCGTCGCAGTCCTTTACTCTTGGCATTGGCGAAGCCGACAGCATCATCTAGATCAAGATGAGCAGCGAAATACCATTTGCGATAGTTCGCATTGTCACCTCCAATGTAGTCGCCATGGAGTGATAAGAGTGCTTGATTAGGCGTCATGCGGGAGGCCCTTGAATCAAGCAGGGTCATAAGATGGTCGTACATGTTACGCATACTGTCTCGCTGGAATCCAAACTTGGCAGTTAAATCCATAAATATGTCTTCAATTTCTTCTTTGGAAAGCGGAATCTGGGCGTCGGAGGTCCAGGCAGGGTAAGGCTCGCGGGATCTTTGCCCGGCAGGTAGAACATTTCCATAATCCAAACCATAGTTGGGAGTTGAGGCACCTGAGGAGCGGTTGGCACCGTAGGAGATTTGAGATGACGGCGGACGATACCCTCGCTGTCCGTCGCCATAATTGTTGTGCCGTTCATCACCACGACCATAGAAGTCCATCTCGGCAGCGCGCGCCATGTCGGACCTCATCGTAAAGTCGCTAAATGTTTCCGAGTCTTCCTCGGAACCATGACGACCACCTTGACCGGCATATCCATGATTGTATTCCTGGTCATAATAGCCACCTTGACCATGACCATAGTCGTCCTGATATTGATCATGGCCATCATAGTATCCTCCGTCTTGATGATAGGGATTATTGGGGTCGGCATTGTAATACCCCCTAAAGCATGATGGCATGGTCAATGGAAATCGCCCGCTAGTCTTTGATGATTGATATAAAACTCACGATTCATCATAGTAACCATCGCTAGTATTACCATGGCCAGCATGCCCACCTCGGGCATCATAACCATTGTCAAAATACTGGTCATCTTGATAGTACGAGTCGGTTTTACCACCTTGATGACCGTAGCCATCATCATAGTGATCTTGATGACCACCAGGATACCCCGACATGATGACTGAGGTTCAACTACTTACTCGACAGGCTATTTGAGTAAAGCGCTCGCAGACAAAGGGCAGATAATTTGCCTCAGAGGTGCAATTCATGGCGAGGTCTTACCTTGTGACGCACATCGACATACAGCACACTCGAGTGGCAACCAGCGGAGGTGCAGATGCTACCGCTGGACATAAAATCGAACAATCCACGCAGTGTGTTACTCGTGCTTGTATCAAAAACGAAGGCTGTTTTTTTTTTGTGTGGTGCTAGGCGAGGTCAACAATTGCGCGAGGCCGGCTGGCGGAAACGACAGGTCGGACAGTTGACAAGTATGTGCGCGCAACACACCCGGTATCCTGCAGCATGCAATCGAATACGCGCCGTTGAGCTAGTAATCGATCGTTCGGAGTCAGGAAAATCAAGGTGAAGTAGATGGACGAGACGCAGATCGCAAGATCGATAGCTGGTTGACAGCGCAGCCGGAGGATGCAAGCTTGAGGTCGCGACTGTGGAACTGTGGGAGTCGTAGTCACAGCCAGAGTGGCGTGAAAAAGACTCCACGGCGTGAGGCAGTAAAGAAATCAAGCGGTGAAGAGAATTTGGGACCTTGGCCTGATATGGCTTTCGATGAACTGAGTCGACGCTCCCCCTTTTGCTGCGGAGAAAAGGAGAAGGACGAGGAGAGGGGGGAGGCAGGGACGGAATCCAAGGAGCAAAAAGGGCAAGGACGGGCGACGTTGAGTGGCTGAGCGCTCGTGTGTTGACAGCGACATGCAGAAACTTGTCACATCGAACTTTGCATGTTTCCGGTACTTATTTTTTGAGCATTTTGAGTCGGCTGAGCTACCAAGCATAAGTACTCAAGATATAAAGCTCAATTTGTTGGAAGTAGGGCTACCTGACGATCCTACCCAAGCGGGGGAGGGGGGGGG
>KB853870.1:0-10621 GCA_000372705.1 Cerataphis brasiliensis yeast-like symbiont
GGGGAAAGGGAGGAGGAAGAGCAGAAAATAGAAGCTGCTGTGGCAGAGGTGGGATAGGGGACCGAAGCAGGCTGCTTGCGAGAGTCAGCTCAGGATCAAGGAGTGTCAACGAGGGTCAATCAGGCCATAAATGTAGCGCAGACTGGGCGCTTGTGAGCGATGAAATCTTGCGAGAGATGTGAGAGATGCGAGAGGAGGATGAGAGCGAGAAAGGAAGGATATGAGAGATATTATGGGAGCGAGACACGAGACGGAGTCAAGTACAACCCGATGTCGCACTAAGGGAGGGGGGCCACGGGAAAAAAAAGTCGCGAGTATGAGGGCAGGGGAGGAGTGCTAGCGGGGTGGTAGGGCAGGACCGGCGGATGCAACCGGCGGGAGGCGGAGGGCGGCGGTAGCGCTTCATGATGCAGCTAGGAGAGCAGTCCCCTTGTTGGCTCGCGGGGCGCAGGCTGTTGAGGCACAAGGAGGGGCGCGGGCGGACGTAGAAAAAAAAACGATTTCGCAGGCGAAATTGCGCCATAGTTGGAAACAAGACACAAACAGGCGTGCCCCGCGGCGGCGGCGGGCTTCTGCCCCTCGTTTGGAAGACTGTATTCTCAACCAAGTACGGAACGGACGGTGTGCAAGTGCAAAGACGAGCCACGTCGCAGTGGTGGTTTGCCTTAGGTAAAATGAAACAAGCCAGTCGGCCGAGGGTGCCCGTTTTGCAGCAGGCGAAGACCGAGTGCAACTGGCCAGCCGGCGCAGAGGCTGCATGGGGCATTCCGACCTTGTTGGTCTTGTCCGCCGTATTCGGGTTGATTTTGATTGATCTCTTTACGTCCTCGTATTCGGGTTGAAGAGCACGGAAGCAGTACGAAGTACTTCGTAGTCAGCCTGGCTCGCCGCGCACGTGTGGCCGTGTCCTCGTCCCATGGCCCGACGAGCGCCCCACCCGCAGCCTCGTCCCCTGCCCAGGCCAAAAACTTGTCTGCCCTGACCATCACCACCTTGTCAGCCTCGCCTCCGAGACGCCGTACTACTGACGCCGTTCGACCGCGACGCGTAAGCCGCTTCCGTGTCTCCCAGGCCGCTGCGCCCATCGTCGCGGCCATGAGCAAGTTTGGCGTCATGGTCATGGGCCCCGCCGGGGCGGGCAAGGTATGCACGCCGATGCTCTTACCCCCAAAATCATCACCACCTGGCCGTGGTGCCCCTCGACCCTCGCCCTGACGCTCCCTTCTCCGTCCTCGATAAGTCGACTTTCTGCGCCGCTCTCGTCACCAACCTCCGGCTCAACCGCCGGTCCGCCTTCTACGTCAATCTCGACCCCGCCGCCGAATCATTTGAGCACGAGCCCGACCTCGACATCAAGGAGCTCATTAGCCTGCAAGACGCCATGGAGGAAGTTCACCTAGGCCCCAATGGTGCCCTCGTATACTGTTTCGAGTTCTTGATGGAGAACTTGGACTGGCTCACCACTGCTCTCCAAAGCTTGACGGAGGAGTACCTCATCATCATCGATATGCCGGGTCAGATTGAGCTCTATACCCACATCCCTATCCTGCCAACCCTTGTCAAGTTTCTTTCTCAGCCCGGCTCTCTGGATATACGTATGGCAGCCATCTACCTCCTCGAGGTCACCTTCGTGGTGGACCGTGCCAAGTTCTTCGCCGGCACCCTTAGCGCCATGAGCGCCATGCTCATGCTCGAGATCCCCCACCTCAACGTTCTGTCCAAGACGGACCTAGTCAAAGGTCAAGTGAAGAAAAAGCATCTCCAGCGATTCTTGACGCCTGATGTTCAATTACTCGACGACGATCCTGCCCAAGCCACGAGACGGCTGGTCGAGGAAGCTGACGCCGACGACGAAAAAAAACGACCCAACGAAAAGGCACTAATCATGAAGGGCACCAGCTTCCGCCGCTTGAATCGGGCTGTTGCCGGCTTAATCGAAAGCTTTGGTATGGTCCAGTACTTGAAGCTGGACGTGACAGACGAAGACAGTGTCAGTGCCATTCTAAGCGAAATCGATTATTGCATCCAATACCATGAGGCGCAAGATCCGAAAGAGCCCCGCGATGAGGAGCCCGAAGCTTGAATGTGACGAGGCCAGCCCGGCGAGATGAAATGGGTTACTATATGTTTCTTTATGTGCGCGTGCGTGTGCGCAGGCGGCAGAGGATTTTCAGGGTGCCAGGCGTTGTTTTTTTTTTGAAGCCTATGCCACGTCCTATGATGGCGGCTGCGTTTGCAAAACTTTCGATGGATATCCATTCGCTTTCTGGTGCGTGTTTGGGAGGAGGGAGCACGGAAGCAGACGCGCCTGTATCGGATCGTCTTGCTGATCTTTCGACTCGGTCTTGCTGGATTTAGGGTGCCGCCTCATCTTGGGCCACCCCGACCTAGTCGCTCCTCCTTGAGCTCTTGCTTTGAGTGCCGGCACGAGCGCCACGCCTCTGCTGCCCCTCGTAGCGGTTGTACTCGTCGATCCAGACGTCTTTGAGGGCGGCGAGGTACCCGAGCAGTCGGGCGGCAAGGACCACGGCGTCCCTCAGGCTAGAAGCAATGCTGCGCTTCCAGACCCAGGCGCAGAGAGCAGCAACCAAGGCCCAAAAGACAAGGCGCAAGGCGAGGCGGGTCCACCAGAGCACGAGCCGGCTGAGCCAGTGGAGGACAACGGCGGCGGCGGCCAGGAGGGCGAGGAGGGCAATGCCGCCGGCGACGCCCTGGTTCTCGACGGCAAGCCCGAGCGAGAGGTTGATGAGGGCGCTGGCGCCGGCGCGGGCGTGATTGATCAAGTGTCGCTTGCACGTTTGCAGGGGGGAGAGCGGGTGAAGTAGGTGATAGCGCAGCGGCGCGGCGACGCTCGGAGGGAGGAGCTCGGTGAGCAGGCTGACATACAACTCCATGGCGGCGGTCGGCGAACCGCGATCCGTGAGGAAATATGCCAGCGTGCTCGGGTGCGATGGGCGATGCGAGCTCCCGAGGTCAAGGCATGCCCGGGACGTGGGAGTTTTGAGCAGGATTCTTGAGGAAGCCATTTGGTAATAATGCTTAGTTAATTATTTATTGATTGAACTAACTAGCTGTCGAGTCACGATTCTTTGCGCTCCATGCAGCCTCACGCCTGCGCCACAGTTTTGCTTGGCACGTCGATGATACCGCCACAGTCGACCTTGCTCTAGCTAATTAGCCAATTGCAGTATGTATCGTTAATCACGTGAGACGAAGGCCACCTTGTCAAATTCAGAGGGGGGTATCAGATTGTATGCGCTGGCATGTCCGTTAGCGGGTCGCGGTTGACCAAGGGGCCGAGGAGGCCAAGGTCCATCGGCCCGGCGTCCTCATAAGCCTAGCAAGAAGCCATTGACCCTCAAGGCGTTCCTCTCTCTCCTCTTCCTTGAAAGGAAAGAAGATTGAAATGGAGCTGAAAGAAAACCAAACTTGTCATGGGGGTTGCGTTTGCATGGCCTGGCCTGAGCTTGGCCAAGCCTATCCTGCCCTCTTTTACCTTTTCCAAATACCCTTCATTCATGATTGTCATGACACATGTGTATATGTGTATGTGTGTGTATATGTGTGTATGTGTGTGTGTGTGTGTGCGTGTGTGTGTGGTGTGCCCGCTTCAATTGGCCGCCTCAAGCACCTTTCTGGCTTCATCGATCCTGCGCCTAAACTCCTCGCTCGCCGCATCGGTTTGCGATGCCTCCGTCAGACCTAGCACGCATCGTCCGAGGCTTGCTACCACTCGTTCGACCATGATACGGTCTGCTTTGGATAGCATCTGAATTGCCGGTGCCTGTGTAGTGTCGTGGAGGCTGTCCTTGTCGCAGATGCTCGCCGTTTCGCTCATGAGCGATTCCGCGACCTGCTTCAGGTCCTGCTCTGGGGAACTCCCCGGTGTCAGCATGCCTCCACTCATTCTGACCTTGTTGACGAGGGGGAAACTCCTATTTGTCCCCGTCGACTCAAAGGATGAAAAGGATGGTCTGTGGAGAGGGCGGCTCGTGGCTGCGCTGCCGGTGGGACGATGAACCACCGAGCTTTTCCGAGGGCGACAACGCTGCCACGGACCCGATTCCTCCCCGCTGCTGCTGACGCTGCCTATGACGGAGCCTCGGTATGGCCGGTTTCGCTGCCGTCGACTTGTATCCTCCCCGCTGTCATGGCCGCCGCCCACCGTGAAGCTTTGTCGCGATCGGCTGCGCCGCCCTGGACTGGTCTCGTCGCCGCTGCTGCCGATGCCGCCGATGCCGCTGTCGGCAGCTACTTCGAAGGGTGTGTCATCGGCATCCTCGCCGTCATCCTTGTCTTGTTCTGGACTTGGCGTGGCAAACCTTGCTTCGTGCCAGTCTCTCCGTGACATAGAACTGTGGCTTGCGCGGCCGTCGTCGTAAGCGGTGGCAAAAGATTCGACGGTGGTCAATGTATCGAGGCTAGGGCGTCTGGCGCGGCTCAGGCTGGGTCCGCGGGTCGTCTCTATCGAATCCTCTGAGGTCCTGCTGCCCGAGCTGCTGCTTCGGCTGCGCCCTTGCCAGCTGATGGTCCCCATGGCCGAATGGAGGAAGAAACGCTCATAGTCAAATGCATCTTCTCGGTCTTCATGGGAGACGGGATGTGGGCATGCGTCGTGGTATATGGATTCGCCGCTTTCGCTCCAGAAATCGGTATCGCCTTCTTGGCCTGTGTTCTTAACGGCACCGTCTGGTTCGTCTTGACCGTTTTCTGCGTCTTCGCATTCATCCTTTACTTCGTTCTGAAAGCCGTGGAGACTCCCTCCGGATGCGCGCGGCGTCTGCAGGGCTTCATGCTCGGCAAGGTCCCCCTCAGCTTCACGATGACTTTGGCCATGAAGTAGGTCGTCGCTCTCCGGCGCGCCCTCGACATATTTTCCCTCGGAGGCTGCCGGTCGCCCGGCCGTCTCTTTTGCGACTACGGTATCGCTCCAGGGGCTCTCAGGCGCGAGGCCCCCAAGGCCAGGATCGGTAATGCTGAGCGGCTCTAGATGGCGCTGGTCCCAAGTAGCATAAGTCAAGGGACTCTGCATTCAATGACCCTGCAAGTTGCGGCGTTTCAGACTATCGGCGCGTGCCTGCTCTCTGAGGCTCGAGATCCTGCCTTTGAGTCCCTGCATCTGATTTTGAAGGTCCCGCACCTGGAGGGCCGAGGTGGATAGCGAAGTGCTAGCGTCCGAATAGCAACTCGGGCTGGGACTGGCAACACTGCTTGCTCGGGAACCGCCAGGTACATCGTAAGCAGGGCGAGCACGGTCGTAGCCATGGCCGTGGCCGCTCTCGCTCAAGGGCTTGAGGCTGACATCGAGTGGATGATGGGGCAGCTTGTTCGAGGCAGAGAGATGGGGGGTGATGAGAGCGTCGGTACTTTTGGACTGGGTAAGCGGCTGGCGGAAACTCCCGACTGCTCCGCCAACGCTTGCTGAGCGAGGAGCGCTACCGTAACGTCTCAAGAAGGCTGGCAGCCCGGTTTCGCTTGCGTGCCTCAGATGACTAGACGATGCCAAAAGCATAGGCTCCTCCGGGGACACAGCCGGTTGGGGGTCAGGGGACGGGGCAGACCCTTCAGAGGCCGACGAGGTCGCAAAGTCTCTAGCCCTGCTAAGGTTTCCTTCCATGTTCTGAGTAGTAGAGGTCAGCCAATGATGCCAGCTCGGGTGTTTCTTCAAATCGAGGGGTCACGACAAGCGTTAACAGGGTTACTAGTGGAAAGGCGTACGTTGAGGCGGCGCTTTGCATTGGCGAGTATTTGCTCGGCGCGCTTGCTGAGAGAGCTGGAGAACCTGTTTTCGTGGAGGACGTGCGCTAGAAATTCAGCCTCGGCCTCGGGTCCTCGGAGAGGCATATCTTCAATGCAAGAAGAAGCCATGATCTGCTCGTCGTCTCCCTGGAAATTGCTGTCGTCCAGGCTTATGGGGTCGTCCGCATCGACCAGGGACACGGCGGCGACAGCGACTCGGCCGTTTCCGAGGGCACAGCTTGCATCGGAGTCGAAGGACTGACCGCGGGCGCGGGCGGCCGTATGAATGGACGAGCTCTGGAAAAGGAGTTTCCCGACGGTGGGCGAGGACCGCAGCGGCGTGCCGTCGGCGTGGGCAGAGGCAGGGTAGCGAGATGGCAGGCGGCGGGGCGGGCTATCTGCGAGGCTTTCGACTTCGGTCACCTCGCCGATATCTGACAGCATGGTGCCATTGCCGTAAATTATAGGAGTCGAGGGACCCAGGGGCATGGCATGGTAGAAGGGCTGAGGCAGCGAGGAAGCAGGCGGGCCTGGATCGGCGTGGCGGGTGAAGTTCCAAACTGAGACGGGCGAAGAGCCGTAAAGTTCGATCTCGTCGTAATCGGGAAGAATCATGTCTGGATTTGTCAGGGTTGGAGACGAAGGCCGAAGCACCACCGAGGGCTGGGCGTTTTCGAAGCTGGCGTCTCGGCGGTGGGCGAGGACGCTCTGCGTGGCTGCCATGGCTGTGGTTGCTGGTCAGAGCCAGGCGATAGGTCGCGGGACTCGAAGCTCGGTGGTGTCCTTGCGGTGCAGTGCCCAAAGCCAGGGGAAGGGTGAGCATGGGGAGACGACGGCGGCGGCGTATCAAGGCAGAGCGCCAGGCGCGAAGCAATGTTGCTCGTCGCAACCGACGCAATCTTAAAGCGAGGAAGAACAAACCGGGAGACGTTGTCTTGATTTTTGACGGGCTCGATTGGTGGCCCCGGCGTGGAAGGCGAAGTGAAGTGCCGATGCAGATGCAGAACGGACCGGTTCAAGATAGCGGATGAACAGGTGCAATTGATTGGCGATGCAGGTTGCTTATGCGGCCGGTCGGGGGAGGGGATACGGCGGTGAGCGTGGCGAGAACCGGACGCGGACGGCGGCGTTGGATGGAGAAAGGTCGTGGGAGAAATGGGAGGCGAGGAGAGAGAAGGAGATGGACAGGGTCACAGAAGAGGGCGGGAGACGCAGAGGTTGACGAAACGGATGGAAAGAAGAGTCGGTGACGCCGGTGATGGGCCGGCTGGGCTGCGCAAAAAAAGCCCCCGAAAAGCGAGGGGGGTTCGCCTGCGGTGCAGCTGGAGAGCGATGAAGCCGTCCCCTTGGCCCCATCCCGGGCGATGGGGCCAAGAGGACGGCTTAGCGGTTAGCTGTTCCTAGCGAGCGGAAAGGCCAGCGACGGTCGGGTCCGCGGCGCATTGTCTCGTCCACCGACGCCGGCTTTGAGGGTTCCGGCGTTGCGCGAACAAGCGTAGATGCGCCTTATCCGCCCTGCGTTGCGGCGGGGGCCGCCAGCGCTCGTCTCCGCTGCACCGTGCCCACGGGCTGCGGCTGCCTGCTGCCGCCACTGTATCCCAGACCCATCCGCCGTAGGCCCGCTGTAGGCCCGCTGTAGCCAACGATGCATTCGCCTACCGTACCAGGCCCATCCGCTGGTCCGAGACCCATCCACAGGCGTCTGGACCGGACGACGAGAACACGGACCCTCAACCGCCCTCCCCCTCTCCCGGCGCGGTTAGGTACAAGCATCGCATGAGGCGCAATTATTGGCGTCGATCAGGACCAGGCCGATGCTTGGGTGACCTTGCTGCTTCGGGGCCGAGGACGGCGCCGGGCGCAATCTACAGCTGTGGGCCGATAGTGGCCTGCAGTAATAAGGGTACGAAGTAGCTGGCACGGAAGGGCATGGGCGACCGAGAGCTGGTGCGGCCCCGGAACAATGGCGGTTGGCAGCCTAACTCTGCCGTCCACTGCGTCCCCCTACTCCCGCTCCAAGGCTCGCTCGGTGCCTTGTGCCGGTGCCTTTTGCTTTGGCTCCCTCTCCCGAGCCGCAAACCTTGTTGCCCTCAGCTCTCAGGCCACCTGGCGAGTTGCGCGTGGAGAAAGGGGGCCGGCTGGAAGGCTAAGCTGGCGCACGACCCGTCCGTTCCTACAGCCACGGCCGGGAGCCGGCGGTCCGAATTCGGCACCTGTCCCGAGGCGCCACGAAGCCTTCAGTGTCGAGGCCTGACCCATGTTTGGCGTTCCCAAGCCTAGTGAGTTGAAGATGGGCAGGGAAAACGAAAAGCAAAGCAGATCAGGGCCAAGCAACGCGCGGCAAAACACAGCAGGGTCCAGGGCTCCAGGGTCGGGTCTCCTTGCCGGCACGGGCGCCCCAATTCTTGAGGTGAAAAGCCCTCGCTCACTTGCCGACAGAGCATGATTGGAAATAGCGTAGCCAGCCAACTCGTCGCGCTGCTGACTGAGTCCTGGATGGCCTGGTGACGGGCAGACTACAGGTAAACTGTCGAGAAGAAAATGGGCATCCCAGACTTACCTACGAAGTAGCTCGTCTCCCTCGCATTGACAGTACCCAGTATGTAGGGTGGAGTTGGGTTTGCGAGGCCTCGGACTTTTTTTTTCCCTGTCCGTGTCGTCCTCTTGAATTTTTTTACGACCGCGAATGACGACGTCTTCTCGATTTTTTGCAAAAGGACGTGGAGCGCGGTTAATGTGCGGCTAGTCTATGCCTAGCTAGTGAAAAAAGCCATTGGTATTCGCGGCTCGTCATGGAACCGTAGGATGACGGAAGTCTGGCATGGGAAAAAGTCTTACCAGGACGGGGTCCTCCACCAAACATGACTATAGCCCACCGTGCCGCCGCGGCGTCGTTTTGCACCAGCCCGCGCTCGTGCCGCTCCCGATCGTCTCTATAAGGCCCGCCCACAAGCCCAAGCCGGCCGCGCCATGGCGTCGCTGTCAGCCGCGCCCAAGACCTGCAAGGTCTTCACGGCGGAGACGATCGCCAAGGGCCTTCTGGCTGAGGTCAAGGACACACTGGCCAGGGTTCAAGGTCCCGGTGCCTCGCCGCCCTCGCTTGTCGCCTTTCTAGCCAACGGTGACCCCGCCGCCGTCCAGTACGCCGAGTGGTCCAAGAAGACGTGCGAGGAGAAGTACGACTATGTGCCTCCGACCCGCTTCGACGTTGCTGACCTCTTGTTTCCCCAGCGGCTTCGTCTTCAATCTGCGCACCGTCGACAAGGACTTGCTCGAAAATGAAATCATAAAGGCCAACGAAGATGACAATGTCGACGGCATCATTGTCTACTATCCCATCTTCCCACAAAACCCCATCCACGATAAATATGTCCAAGAGACGGTCGACTTGTCCAAGGACGTCGAGGGCCTCAGCCATAAACACTTGCAAAATATGTATCACAACGTGCGCTTCTTAGACCCCCCCGAAAACAGGAAAAAGTCCATCCTGCCCTGCACGCCTCTGGCCGTAGTCAAGATACTAGAATATCTACAAATCTACAACGCCGTGCTGGCCCCCGGGAACAGACTGTTCGGCAAGACCATCACCGTCATCAACCGCTCCGAAGTCAACGGCCGCCCGCTGGCGGCCCTTCTGGCCAACGATGGCGCCTCCGTCTACTCGGTCGACATTACCGGTGTTCAACTTTTCACCAGGGGCCGAGGCATCAAGAACCTCCGCCACCAGGTCCAGAATATGGACGGCTGGCGGCTGGAGAACTGCTTGCCGCTGAGCGACGTCGTCATTGGCGGCGTGCCGAGCCAGGATTTCAAGGTGCCGACCGACCTCCTCCGGGAAGGTGTTGTGTGCATCAACTTTTCTTCCTACAAAAACTTCGACGCCCCTGCCATCAAGGAGAAAGCGTCCATGTACGTCCCCTCGGTTGGCAAGGTGACCATTGCTGCTCTGCTGCGGAACCTGGTGGTGAGTTGCCGTCTTCGGAAACCTCGCCGCATTCTGACTGACCTCCATGTCCAGCGCCTGATCGCCAATCGACCGTCGAGAGAGGGCGTGGACAAGGACATCCTCCAAGCAAAGAGCGAGGCGTTTGCCAACGATTGAGCATACCCGGCCGACGCGCCATGGAGGCACATGGGGGGAAAAAAGGGCCCCGAAGACGTCCATGGTAGCGCAGGGCCACGTGGCCCACCTTTTCCTTGCCAATAACCCAGATTGATCTTTTGACCTTGAGCCGTGTGATGTTTTGTCTGCCCAGGAGGCCAGGATGAGAGCACCCCGGGCAAGCCTCGGGCAACTTGATATCGCTTCCCAGTGTGAGCCTCGTGCAAATAAGCTAAGCACTTGTCCAAATCTTCAGCGAAGGGAGTGGCCAGCAAAGCAGTGGCCTCTTCAATTTTACGGTACCGAACCCGGGCTCCGTTGTCCCTTTGGAGGAAAATTTCTGCGGCTGCCATCATAGACAAAGTCAAGCCACTCTTTTCCACCAGCAGCTTGTGGTCCATATTCAAAAGTTTGCCACCAGCAGCAAGGAGTATGCGAATATGTCTGCCTTCAAGAAGCTTAAGCACATCAGTTTCCGAAAACTGCGTTCCGTTGCTAGGTGAAGTCACCGTCAATTCGCATCTTGGACGATCCATGTCACGCCACGACTTCCGCGCTTGTGTGCTTGGGGCTCGGCAGGCAGGTCATCGCGAACCCATACGGCCGCCTGCACACTCGCATAGAGACACATTACCCTGCCCCTACCCTTGTCACTCTTCATCGCCCTTGTTCTTGCCGTCTTTTTTATTGGCTGTCGAAACTACCGAAACTCGCAAGCTTGTTGTCTAGGAACACGTGGCCGCTTTCCAAGCGCCACCATCCTCGTTCAAGCGGCTCCAG
>KB853876.1:275-16098 GCA_000372705.1 Cerataphis brasiliensis yeast-like symbiont
GAAGCATTCCCCCATTTTCCCACGTCGAGATTCTCCGTCAAGGTCATCGACAGTCGCAGGCGAGCATTGCACATCAAGCGTCGTTGACCCAGTCACCAACTCGGAACTAAGTTATCTATCCACTTAGATACTCACTAACGTTAAGCTACGATGTCGTAATCAAGGTAATAACCTCTACGCCTGGGGGGTAGGGTCCACACCTGTCCTCCAGGGAAACGGTAATTTGCGGCACCAATTGTTTTAGGACTGCGGCCATCATTCGACTCACTTTCTCCAGGCGCACGTCCATGCCGCGGCTTGCCGTGGCGGCACGAATACGGCCGTCGAACAAATGGGCGAGAATCTGCGAGCAGGGCCGACGGTGATGGTGCTCATATTCGCACCCGCCGCACAGAGCCCGTCTGTCGGCAGCGGCGCTCGCTGTCACGCAGCGCTTGGCCTTTTTGGAAAAACCACCTCCCTCGAATTGACCGTACGCCTCGAACTCCCAGCTCAGGCCCGCAAAAATTGGCTAAAGACTGGTGCGTTGGTGCACTCTACAAATGGGTATCCGACCTCGTCGAGGAAGCATGACAGCTCGTGCGTCTCATCTTGGGCACAGATGATGCCAGCCAGCACCTTGGCCACGTCGCCGCCGTAGTTGCGGTAGTGGAACAGGCTGATGTTGAATTTGGGTCGTAGCGCCATCAGGAACCTTTCCAGCGCCGCAGGCCGCTCCGGAAAGCTGAACATGTAGAGCCGCTCGTTGGCCACGTCGGACCGGCCACCGACGAGATAGCGGATGTGGCTCTTGGCGAGCTCGTCGCCCGAAAGATCCGTCACGTTCATCCCGTAGGCGACTATGCGCTCGAGCAGCGATCCGAGCTCGTCAGCCCGTTGAGCGGCCGGTGCCATGAGCGAGAGGCCTATCATGACGTTGGCGCTCTCGCTCTGGCTGCAGCAGCGGTACGAGAACTCGGTGACGGCGTGCGGCATGATGGCGTCGACAAGCTTGGCGAAAGCCCCAGGTTTTTCGGGGATGGTGACGGCTAAGAGAACTTCTTTGCCTTCGCCCAGGGTGGCGCGCTCGGCCACGAACCTGAGACGGTCAAAGTTCATGTTGGCGCCCGAGGTGACGGCAATGAGGGTCCGCTTCGACTGCTGCGACGGCGTCTGGGCCGCGTACTTCTTGAGGCCGGCGATGGCTAGTGCGCCGGCAGGCTCGAGACCGGCACGAGTGTCGTCGTACATGTCCTTGATGGCGGCGCAGATTTCGTCGGTGGTAACCTCGACGACATCGTCGACGACATCGCGGGCGATGCGAAACGTCTCCTCGCCCACCGTTTTGACGGCGGCACCGTCGGCAAAGAGACCGACGTCCTTGAGCACAACGCGCTCGCCCTTGCGGAGCGACTGCGCGAGCGCATTGGCGTCGGCCGCCTCGACGCCAATCATCTTGACGTGGGGCGCCATGCGCTTGACATAAAGGCCGATGCCGGCGATGAGGCCACCACCGCCGCAGGTGCAGAAAATGGCCTCGACATGGTTCATGTTGACCTGGCCGAACAACTCGCTGCCGATGGTGCCCTGGCCGGCGATGACGTAGGGGTCATCGAAGGGCGGGATGTTGATTAGCCCGTCCTGCTTCTCGCGCCGCGCGCACTCTTCCTTGGCGGCATCGAAGTCGGGCCCATGCAAGACGACATGGCCGCCCAGGCGGGCCACGTTCCTGTGCTTGATGCTGGGTGTACCCTCAGGCATGATGATGGTGGCCGGTATCTTGAGCTTGCGAGCCGAGTAGGCCACACCCTGCGCATGGTTGCCGGCCGAGCAGCATACAACACCGCGCCAGCTCTGCGCCGGGTCGAGGTGGGCCATTTTATTGTAGGCACCGCGCAGCTTGAAGCTGAAGACGGGCTGTGTATCCTCACGCTTGAGTAGAACGTTGCATTCCAGTCGGTTGCTGAGATTGACGGCCGCCGTCAGGGAAGTGACGTGGCAGGCCTCGTAGACGCGTGAGGTGGCGCTGGCGATCATGCGCAGATACTGGAGGCCGCTGTGTCAGTCTCCGTGCCCGGAAAGGGGCGCCATCATCACCGTCATCATCATCACGACGCACGTCTGGATAACCGTCTGGGAGTCTCAGGTCGTCCGGGACCAGAGCCCTGGCCCGCAACAGCTTGCCGTCCGACGGCGGCGATGGATTGGCGCTGTACTCGGTCAGGGCCATGGCGTGGCCGGCGGGCGTCGCGGGCCGCCACGCATGTTCGCCATGATGGCCATTGCGGCCGTCCAAGGTGTTGCCGCTGCCGCTGCCGTTGCCGTTGACCACCGGCGGCGGCCCATTGAGCGACGGCATGTCGACAAAAGCTTCCAGAGGCGTATGCGCCGAGGTCTCGAGAGTGGTGATTCGCGCAGAGTTCCTGGTCTGAGAAAGAGGAGAAGAAAGAGGGTGGAGACAAGGAGAGAAGGGAGCGAAGAGATAAGCGAAGGAGACATAATATGGAGAGTATGGAGAACAAGCCGGAGGCCGATTCTCGGAGGCCGGCTCTCGGGATCCCGTCTTTTCTCTTGTTTAGCCTTCGGCCTAGGCGTGGTGGCAGTGGGCCTGCGGCGGCCAACTAAACGTCTTTCGCTCCTTGTTTCTCTTCAATTATACCTCCTTCTCCACCACCAGACTGCCGCTACATGCACATGCTATCGCCGCCACCACTGCCGCCATCGATCAACTTATAGCGATGTGTGACTAACTGGAGCCCTTGCCTATTTTCCCGAGAGTACAATAAGATAGCGCCTCCTCGGGCCACGCTCAGGAGCGTAAACGTTATGCTCGTTGTCTCGCCGGAGAAAACACGTCTGCCATCACAATGTACGCCGGGAGCAACCGCCGGACCGTATTATTGACGGCACCGACAGCGGCTGGTATGAGTCACGATAGCCACAAAAACCTCGTTTGCGAATCAATTTTTTTTCTTGGAGCCTACGTAGTCTTTTTTTTTTCTGTGGCTACGCGATTGAACTTTTTTCTGGGATTTCGCGTTTTGGCCCTCTGGACTAAGTCAATGATGACAGTCCGGTAACCGTCGCACGACAGCTGCACTTTCTCGTCGACCGTCACGGTTGCTTCCGGCGCGTGATTGCAATTTTCGTTATTATGTGAAACCATCCCTTCTGATGGCCATTGTTTCAGCCTCTTCGCCTTCTGTAGGCCTCCGAAGGCTGTGAGGTGGCGGCGTAACATCGCCGCCTCGCCTCGTAACAACTAACCCCACTCCCTACGAAGTACATACGGTAAAATCGACAAATAGGTCTTGACTGCCTCAGTTCACACGAAGTGGATCGTTGCGACTTGGTCAGGCTAGAGAGACCAACACCTGATTTGTATGAGTACATCCCCTAACAGTACCTTAGTGACTCTAATAATTCAAAGCATTTCCAGGACAGCACAGGCGAGAGTGCACACTCAAATTGAAGCTGTTCACGCATACGATGCAGATGTGACTGAAGTTTCTCAAGGACCGCTGCGTTGCTGAAAAAAACCTCGAAATCTTCGAGCCGCGACCACTGTGAGCGAGCGAGTGTTTCGTGCTCTGCATTCTGTGCGCATGTGATGCCTCTGCCGCCTGTGGCCTAGCTAACAAAAATATATTGTGCAAGATCGATCGATGCGGCCTATGATTCCTCGGCGAACTAGCTAGCTCGTCAGCCCTGTGGTCAGCATCATCATGGGACGGAGGGTTCGGGAAGATTCGAGCAGATAGATATGCAGAACGAGAGGAAATACGAGTTCCACAACTGAAAGATACGATTCCCGCCTCTCGTCATTCAGACTACGAGGCTATTCACGAGGGCATAATGACACTGGGAAAAGTCCAGGATCCCACGAGCCGAGCTTCTAATTGTCCCTGTCTGTTGACCGTGTTGCTCAGACTTCAGCGAGCACCCGCTCCTTGAACTCTCGCTCCACCTTTTGTCCCTGATCATCCGTTCCTGATTCCCCATGCAAGGCCATAAGCGCACCAAGATCGAATTTTGGGGTTTTCAAAAGTTTGACCTTGCGAATGTGCACCTGTTCGGGAAAGTAATTAGGAGTCATGTCCAGCAAAGAGCCGACGGGGCCTGATCCTCACATTTTGCAGCGGGTAGATGCCGTGAGTCGCCTTTTCAATCTCGCGACCGATGACTTCGGGAATGAGCTTCGAAGTGAGTTGTGTCAGCGTGCAAGTGGATGCTTCGCGTTGGATGATATCAATCATCTTGCGACGGATGGCACGAATTTGCGAGGATGCAGCATATGTGGTCTTCTTGACCTGATTTGGGCGCCGTTTGGTGAAGGCGATGGCGAAGAGACGAATGAGGTAGTCGTCAGTCGTTTTGACTGTAACGTTGGCCTCAAGAAGAGTTTGCCACTTGCGAACGAGCGACCGCAGTTTATCGGAGGTGAAATCCAGGCCGTGAAAATTTGTCAGGCAATTCTTGCCTTGAACTTCGTCTATCCTGAGTCGAATCTTGCGGAAGGCATACTCCTCATCTTTCTGCAGATCGGCGAGAGAAACTTCCACAATTCGTCCTTTCAATGCATCATTGGCATTTTTCAGGCCCGTTGTGCGATTGACGAGCGTTTTTCCTACACTGCAGTATCCTCATGTCAACGCCAGGTTGTGGCTGCGGAGCTCGTGGAACCGCTCTACTCACTCTCGAATGTTGAAGGGACTTGGTGCCTGAGGTCATGATTGAGCATGTCAGAAGAAAGGACGCCAGTCAAAGGACTCATGTTGAGAGTATGCAGACCTTGATCGAGTACCAGTCTTTGCGCGAGAAAGGGTCCACCGTTTTCTTCTTGAGGCCTTTCTTTCCTTTCGAGAGTCTCTTATTCCTGTGATCTGTTAGACGGATTTTGGGGGACTGAATTTTGCATGCAACAAGACATGAATAGAAGGCACTCACTTGCCAACCGCCATGATGAAAGGCCAAAACTCCGAGTTGTTGAGAAGTGAACGCGTCGAATTTGAATGCCTGGCGGAGAGGGCCAATAATGCTTGAAAATTTTGTGCGTAGGAACAAGGTCTAAGCGAGGAGAATCGGCAGGGCGGAATATTTTCCCGCCACCCAGAGAGGGAAATAGTCACGTGATCCAAAAATGGCAAGCGAACGGTGATTGGAGAGCCAAGATCGACGCTCAAGGGATAACTAGTTTTACAAGCGAATAGTTAAGCAGCAGAAAGACACGCCGCCACTCGTAGCTTCGAATAGCTCTGCTCACATAGGATGGTATTGATTTCCAGTCCTGCATCTTTTACGAACACATGAAATCATATCAGGTACAACGTACAGAAGTAGATCGCATATTCGTCTTAACAGAGCCGTGTATTCTTTCCCAGTTGTGAATTTTCAGGTGGTAGGCACAAGCCCAGCGCCCGGAGGCACACCTCCGGTGGGCTGGCGTTCTTAGAGGAGCCCGGCCAGCCTCGTCACAGCCGCAGTACCAGTCCTACACTAAGCCGCGACCAGATGTTGGATCTGCCGGGCCTCGCTCCCAGTTTCTCCTCCGCTCCATCCCGATGCCTCCTGCCGGTCCTGCCAGTGTCTTTCCACGAATAGGGAGACCCTTCAGTCCGCTCCGGCCACCACGCGTCCGGATCCGTTGCGCCTGACGCGCAATACAAAGCCATCGGAACCAAAACCCCTGTCCGGCTTAATCATCCAATTGACCCGACGCCCCCGCAAACACCCTCGTCGTCTTCGCGTACTCCGCGAACAGCCTCCACCCCTTGGGCCCAAGGAGCTTCTCTGGCCAGGGCGTCGGCTCGTTTGTTGCTCGGGATCTTGGAGTGCCCGGGGATCCAGGCCACCTCCACGCCCCCCCGGCAAGGAGGTATTTGAGGAATTCGGCGACCGCCTGCTGGGACGAAGACGCCAGCCCGTCGCCAGGGCGTGAACTGCGGCTTGATTCTAGAGTGCGTAACAGTAGCTGCGCATTAAAGCCAGTCCCCGGTGACGACTGGGGTTATTCCCAAGGGATAAACCTGTCGAATGGTTTATGTTGGCAGATCATAACTATAGGGCGCAGTGCTGAGCAGGGAGCACAATGGTGATAAACTCGAGGTCGTAGGCAGACGATCAGTATGATTGAGATAATGATCGTGCTGAACGCTGGCTAGCTATCTAGGAAAGAGTGAAGGTTGGAGGGTGCTATATGCTTGATGGCATTCCCTGGATCATTTCCCTTCTCTAACAATTCATTTGAATCATTCATGATCTGTCAGGGCTGCGGGGCTGTTTCTAAGGTTGGACCCTCTGGGCCCTTTACTGAGCCTTGGGGAAGCAGCTCCACAGACCTCTATTTCGAGCCCTGCTGAAAAGGCCCTCTCTCTTCTCGTTCTTTCCTCTTAATAGCGAACCCTCTTCTTTTAAATAACCATAGTTACTAAATTGATCTTTAGTTAGAGCCTCTGTGCCTAGTTATACTGGCCTCTGGTGCCGTTAGTTACATGATCTCACTGATTAATCACGTACCAAGACGCAGAAACCTGAGGAGCCAAGCCGGGATTAATTAGCTGCCGACTGGCTAATTTTTGACTAAGCCCTCCTGGGTGGGTCTCCATCCGCCCACGCCGCCAGACCCGCCGACTGGACATCCGGTTTCATTAAGAAACTATTAATATTAATGGGCCCTTCCTTCGCTGTCCAACTTGCTGACGACAAGCCTCGAGGACGCCGCGGCTAGGCAGGCCAAATGCGCTGCCTTTGACCCCCCCGCCGAGATACGACGACAATTGGAATATGCTTGCGGGCCTCCTCGACTTACATGGGCCACAGCACACCGACATCAAAGGAATAGTAGGGCCAAGGCTTGGCTCGAAGGCTCGAGCGTCTTGCGGCATGTGCATTCCTATTGCCGTCAACGGTCGATGCGAGGCCGCGGATTATGATATTTGCTATCTGCGCTCATCGATGCATACTCGTGTGATCCCACCATGATTGATTCGCGTGCGTTTGACAGATGGCGATAGCTCTATCGCAGCTTCGAGAATTCATACGATGCCCTCATCAATGCTAAGCCGCCGGCCTGGGTCTCGACAGTACGTCCTCTGCCGCGGCGGTTGGGGTCTGCGGCCCTCCGGCGATTCCATACGGGCAGCGGGTGCTGCAGCGAAGGCCAGTCAGGCCCCGGCTTCGCGGCCGACGGAACCTGGGCGCCAGGCATCCAGCGAGCGTGCGGACCCCAGAGCGCGTTCTGCGGCGTGCCGCGGTTGCGGTAGTCGGTATTGCTGGTAACCTGAGGATCGATGCCGTCGCCGGCCTTGGACGGCACCGCCCCGTTCACCGCCGCCGCTCCCCACCACATGCCGAAACGGCCTTCTGCATCGCGCGTTGCGAGTGCCGCCCGAGCGTTGTGGCGCACCCAGGCTCGATAGGCGCGGCAACCAGCTACGTGATCGGCCTGGATGCGGGCGAAGGCGACGCCGCTCACGCGCGCTGTGGGATCGAGCGGCGCACAAAAGGCCGTCAGGTGGTGAAAGAAGATGCCCTTGAAGGCCTGGGCGTCCTGTGAACAGGTTGCGCCGGCGTCACACTGCTCCTCCAGGATGCCACCGCGGCCCAGGCCTCGCCACACAGGCACGCGGTCCATGGGCGCGTTGCCGTGCAGGTCCCAGCCGGTGGCCGCCACGACGGACCGCACCAGGCGGTGGCCCTCGGCCAGGAAGGGCAGGCTGCCTGTAGCTGCCCACAGGCCGCGCTGCCCCGACAGCACGACGCCCTGGTTATACGTGTATACCATGTCGTCGCGCACGTCGCACCGGACGTTGTTGGGCTTGGTAGCGTTGATGTGGAAGCCATCGGCGTAGAGCCCCTGCCGGTTCGTCATGTTGGAGCCCTTGAGCCAATCGTAGCCGTCGACGGCCGCCGCCAGGTATGGGCTGTCCGGGGACGGGCCGGCGCTGGTGTTGGCGAAGTGCCGGTGAAGCGCGACCGAGGCCGCGACCCAGAGCTCATTGGTGATGGCGTTCTTATAAGGCTCGAGGCGAGGATTCCAGATCATGCCGCCGGCGCAAAGCGTCGTGTCCCAGCCCCTTGACGCGAGTTGCCAGAATTTGCGGGCCCGCGTCGCAAACGTGTCGATCCACAGGGTCCCGTGCCAGGGCAGAGCACGGAGCGCCTGGTCCAGCGCGGCTGGGAGCCTACCGGCGTCGCGGCTGCCTCGTAGGGGGCTGTAGCGCTGGCCGTGGCGTTGGGCAAGCTCGATAGCCTCGGTCCAGCCGAGGACGACCCAGAGCATGTCATCGTAGGCCTGTGGATTAGGGCGAGGGTGTCAGCATTGACGACAGTCAGGAGAAGACGGGCATCTAGCCTACCTGCGTCTTGATCGCTGCCGCGTCTTGGCCGAAGAAGGAGAGGGAGACGTGAGAGAAGAGGGCAGAAATGAGGTTCTCCTGCCGGCGCCAGTCGCCAGCGGCGGCGGCGGCGGCGGTCTTGGGGTTGAAGGTGTCGAGGGCTGTCGACAAGGTAGACAGCGAGCCCGCCAGGATGGTCTCGACGACGGCGGCAGTCCAGTCGATGGCCGAGGGCCAGGTGCCCTGGACGTCGTAGAAGTAGTTGTTCTGCAGCGTCGCCAGCGCCGCGAACACGTCCTCGAGGGCGCCGCTGTCGCCCTCGATGGCCATGTCGTCGCGCATGAGGCTCCGGGCCGCCAGCGAGCCATTGGAAGGGGCGCCAGGCGTGTTGAGCAGCCAATACGGGAAACGCAGGCCGGCTGCGGGCGCCACGAGCACAGACGTGAGTGCGGCCGCTAGCCAGCCGGCGACGGCGCAACGCACTATGGCGTCAGACCCAGCCGAGGGCGCTCGCGGAAGGGCGGAGTAGGGAGAGGCGAGAAAAGAGGGAGTGAGGGAGGTCCAAAGGAGGAGAGAGATGAGGGACAGTCCAAAGACGACGCAAGGGAGAGAGCGAAACAGGAGGCAAACAGCTGCTAGTGCGATTCAGAGGGTCTCGCCAGACTGCGACCCAGTCCATGGCGAGGCAAGGCAGTATGTCCACGGCTTATAAGCGCGGCAGCCAAGAGCTGTCGTTTCGCAAACGCTGCTCTGCGCCTCCGTTGCATGCATCGGTCCGGTCCGGTCCCCCTTGCCCCCCTCCCTTGCGCATAGGAGGGCAGAAGGCAAGGACGTTGCCTCGGGGCCTCCCGCAAGGCCAGGGCGCCTCCCAGGTCGCCACCCAGACCGGTCGGTTAGTCGACTAGCCGGAGAGGCTGGATGGCCCGGTTGGGTCTGCCTCACTGCGCCCGACATCGGGACGAGCAGAGCACGAGGCGCCGGAGCCGGACGTCGGGGCCAGCGCCCGACCAGGGCTCTCACGCGGCCGCCGACGCCTGGCAGGCCGAGCGCAGGGCTCACGGCCAGCGCGGGAGCCGCGGTCGAGCGAGTGTCGGAGCCAAGTGCGTGCCCGAGATGGGCGAGGCCATCGAGGCCCCCCGTCGGCGCGACGTCCAGGGATCAAGCACCGCACCCCCTCGGGCGCCTGGGGCACATGATGCTCAGAGGCCGGCCGGGCTTGCCATTGTCGAGCGCGTCTGAATAGAGACGGACGACGCGCAAGGCCCTGTTGGACGTCGAGTCAGCTGTCTTGGCTTCCGGTTCCGTCGTCGAGGGCCCTGGGCATCATCCAGGAACGGCTACGGCCGAGCCAGTCACCGGAGCCACCACGTGGCCAGTGTCTTGCACGCCGCCCGGCCCGTATGACGTCTCTCTGTGTGTCCGTCGCCCTCCGTCTGCTTCCCTGGCGCCCAGGCGTCTGCTCGGCGGTCGTCCGGCATCCCTACGCCCGCGAGTTATGCGCATGCCGCGATCCCGTGGGCCGCTCTCGGCCGCGCCGTCGTCGTCGGTCGCTGGCGAGACGGGGGCTCGCGCTCCTCTGTGAGAGTTTCTTGACCTGGGCTCGCTGTGAGCGGCTTATCTCGTGTCCCCCAGAATATCATGAAGCGTTTGGCGCCGTGCGTCATGGGCTGTCAGCAGGGACTGGCTTCCGGTTCGTGCCGTCAGCACGCAGCTGTCTGACCAAGTGGCCAGCTTCAGCAGCAAGGCACGCTCACGGCCTCGGGCCTCGACTTGGGCGCCCCAGACCCGTTCAGCCCGTCACGGGCCACAAAGAGCGCCATGTCGGCAAGGCTTGCATGCTTCCTGTTGGGAGTATGGCCGTCCGCCGGGTCGATATCAACAACGCCGGCCCGAGGGCAAAGTGCCACCGCATTGTTTTGGTGGCGTAAATCACCTCATACCTTCCTTCCTCTTCTATGCCTTGACCGGCATTTGTCGGCATTTGTAACGACTCTCGTCCGCAGGACAGAATCGAGAAAGCGTCAGGATAGACGCGTTCACGTTGAGCGGCTCATTGGCGGTGCCGACACGCAACCCGAGCTCAAGTGACCCCGGGCCAGTCGAGCTACAGGGGGGTTTCTTGATGGCAACTGATACACGGGCGCCTGGCCCCGGCTCCCGACTCAACAGCGCAGCATCATCAACCAAGTGCCGTCTGCTTCCACTTCAGATTTGTCACGCGCCCCGAGCTGGCCAAAGCGCTTGCTGCGGACGACCGGTAGACAATCACTCATACAGCTCATATCTCGAGCCTGAACTTCCAAGCGGGCCGAAATCGCCATCGGGACGGAACAGGCTGCCCGGAAACCTGGAGCACGGAGCGCGTGCAGGCCTTTGCAGGAGCGCGCATGTGATTCCTCGTCGTAAGGTATGTGTTGACCGATACTGCCATGGTCTCCTGGATGGACCGTGAACTACTCTGGAGGGGCCCGTTGATACTCCCGAGACAGAACCGAGCCAAGACGCGATAATACGCGGCCTCTCGATGAGTTCGCGCTACATATTTCCCTCGCCCCCAGCGTGTCCCCTCTATCGGATAACCAAAAAAAAAGAAACGACAACGACAGGCCCTATTGCCGCTTAGGGAACTCGTACCTGGTCTATCACCGACAAGGAGGGCAAGCCCTGAAAGGTTTAGACAAAGCGGCAGCAGCAGTGCCTGCTTGGCCTTTGCCAAACAGATCAAAAAGGCTGGACCGTATGGGATCCTCTGTCTATGACAAGTCACCTCGGACCTGCCCGTGGCTCAAGGCTGATTATTGCATGGCAAGCAAATAAAAGAATTGCCGAAGTGCAAACATGTTACGACAATGGGAAAGATGCAGACGGCCATGTCCAACATGTTCGATGGCGGTCCGTCTGTGAAGCCGCTGTTCTTGGGTTCATGGATGCGACTGCTTGCGTTCCGCGGCAAAGTCGATACCCAGCTTGGGGTGACCCACTCGCTCGGGCTACAGGATGATTCGCGAGTACGCCTCCTTGATGTGATGCAGGTCAGACGAGGCATAATTGCGCGAAAGAAAGCGGGTCGAGAGAAGCCAGGACACGGCCGCGCCATGTTCGTCGACGCCAATATACGAGGGCAACGCCGTCCAGGAGCGGCCTGGGACTAACAGCGTCCAAAGTTTGCAACTACTTCAGTTGGCCCTGGACGCGACTTCGCCCAGGATCTAGTCTCTTAACGACCCATCTTGCTGTGGTCCATGTGCTTGGGACGGGGGCCATGGTGTTGGAGAAACTTCGCCAAGGACGCGCCCTCTCTCAAGCTGGTATGGGCCGTTGGATGGAGGTGGCGGCGGACGAGTCCATAATTGCGACCCTGGGATCGGCTGCTCGTATTTCGTACGCTGCACGCACATGGTATGCTGGCTGCTGGTGTTGATACCCGTACCGCGGCTGACTCTGCTGAAATGTTTGTGGTCGGGACGGCCAGGGTTATCCTGGAGGAGCCCTAAGGCTGCTGTGCTGTGCTGGTGGAGGTCCGGCCTGTCCGGCGCCTCCACCGCTGCCGCCCTGGGGACCATGGAAACTCAGCTTCAAGCCATCGCACGGGTGGTTACACTGGCGAAACTGGTGCCCTTGTCCGTCGCAGTTAAAACAGGTTCGTCCATGGCTCGGGTATACATGGAGTCGATGTCCATTATTGCCTCCAGTTGCCGTTGTCGCCCTGTTGTCCAATGCCCGTGACTTCCTGGTCTGGCCGATGGCTGGAAGCGGTCTAAGAGAACCAAAAGAAATGGAATTGCTCCCCGGCCTTGACGTATTCCTTCCGTTGGCTATCCGAGGAAGGTCGTTCCATCATGCACTTCGACCATCTTGAAAGGCCTGTTTATCTTCCAGGTTACGCGCCAGCTCGAGACTGACGACAATCTACTTGCTTGAATTTGTTGGCATTCTCGTATGGAGTGTCAAAGACGCCCGCATGGCTTTGTTTGACTTCGCCTTGGGGTCTGAAATCCATCGTGTTTGCGGCCGGTTGGCTTGTCGGGCCAAGCTTCGATATTGAAAGACAAAATCCGTCAAAGTGTCGACTTCTCGGCGGGGACATCCAGCAAGGATCATTAGCGACTCTGCCACGGTTAGAAAGACCGGTAGAGCGTGCAAGAGCGCTTGACGTATGGGTCTTGAAGCAGAGACTCTTGCGGCAGACCATCCTTCCGCTATGCGGCAAAAGCGACATCTTGTACGCAAAAAAGGTCGGAGTTTAACGGGTTGCAAATGGAATTTAGCGACGGTACCCCTCTGCAATCGGCGCCGTAAGACAGTTGTCGACCATCGGCTGGCGTGTCATGGAGAGCAAGGCGGCCTCAGTGCGCACCACCGAAAGCCAAGCCGCAAAAGCGAGGCGGCAGAAGCGGGGCTGGTGCGGCTCAATGGCGTGGCTGTTGCCCTGTGGCAGGCAGCTACGCATGTGGCTCAGCCAGTGGCGCGGTTTGTTTACCTTGTGCATCCCTGTTCTGCCGTAGCTTCAGCTACTTCTGTCACGTCCGTTGCCACGTCTGCCGCCACTTCTACCTCTTTTTCTACTCTCCACCTTGCCGCCTCTCTCTCCGGCTTTCCATGTCGTCGCCCGGCTCGTCCCGCTCAGACGGCAGAAGCTCCAAGTAGCAGCCCTCCGAGTCGTCCGCCGCCTCCTTCCGACAACTTGACGCGAGCCCCCGCGCCCAACATCGCGCCCCGACGCGTCGCCGCCTGCCTGAGCCGTCATGGAAGCCGACAAATATCGCTCGCGTATCCTTAGGGAAATGAAGGCAAACCGTGCCAACCCTCTCAACTCGCCTCCCTCCTCCACTGGCTCCCGCGGTTCTCTTAGTCCGACCGCCTCGTCCGTTTTCTCCCTCCCGGATGGCGAATCGACGCGCCGCCTGCACCAAGACATCGCCAGGGTCACGGCCTCGAAGAAGCTGCCGGTCAATTGGGAAGCCGTTCACCGCAAGTGGCCAGACCACTTCTCCAGGCCCGCCGACTCCCTCGTCTCTAAGCCACCAACGTCGAGACCGGAAAACAAGCCAGCCGTGTCCGGCGTCCAGTTTATCGACGATGACTCCACCCAGGACGTCTGGCCCGGCTCCAACAAGACGCGCGCCGAGATGCAGCCTCGCGTCGACAACGAATCTGACCTCTCCTCTATCTTCTCTAAGTCGCCTGGCCGCCGCCTGCCCCCTCGTGCTAGCGTCAAGAGCACGCGGCACCCGAGTCCCCTCTCAAAGTATTCTCGCAATCCCATGCCGTCCGAGTCTCGCCGTCAGTCGTCCGTGTCGGAGGCCCTGGACCGGCTGCGGAAAGCCTCGCTCAGCCCCCCTGAGAAGGATACTCATCAGCGACGGCGGCCTAGCGGAAGCTGTTCTCCTTCTCCCCCCCTCTCGTCGGCCAAGTCGAGCCTAACGGCCGTGCCCCCGTCGCCCGACTCCATGGGCAATCCCGAGGACCCTGGGGAAGCCCATGCCCGATCCTTCTGCATGCCAGATGCCACCTATTTGGGCGATTTTGTCACCGGCACTTTGAAATTCAGCGGCTCCATGAAAAACGACGTTCCCATCTTCGTCAAGAATGGCAAGGTACACGATCGGCGACAAAATCCTTCGGCCGCCGCTCATGCCGCTGTCGACGGTATTGAGGTATCTCGGGACGAAGAAAAAGTATTTGTGTCTATGGATATGATCCGCGACGAGATCGTCACACTCCAGGAACATTACGACAAAGTGCAAGAATACGCCGAAAATTTGCGGCAGAAGGTGGAAATTCTCGAAGCTCAATGCAAGTCCAGGAAATCCTCGGCCGATAATGTGCACAGGAGCCTTGCCGAGGAGAGGCTTGTCGCTCGTAATCAAGGTAAACCTCCCTCTTCGGCTGCGGACAGCGCTCAAAACGCTGATACGAGACAGAATTGGACATGGAAGTCGCATCCTTACGGACGCGCTTGGATCAAACTCAGCGCAAGGTCGCCGATTGCGAAATAGAAAAGGTTACCCTGGCCCACGAGCGGGATCGCACCGTCAGCAGACTACAGAGCGCATGCGACGATATCAGTAAATTGACACGCAAGCTGAGCGTCAGAGAAAAGGAACTCGAGTCGTCCCACAAGCAGCTTGAGACAACGGATCAGATGCGTCAGGAGAATGATACTCTGCGACGAGACTTGATTTCCCTCAAGCACGGTAGAGACGGCCTGGAACTCGAGATTAAGTCGCTGCAGGCCGAGAACGAGACGCTACGCAAGGAGCTGAAGCAGTTGCGGGGGGATGTCGACAGCTTGCGATCTGAAAACAACGGCCTACGACTTGGCGACGGTTCTCTTCAAGACGAAATCAAGTCTCTCCGGTCTCAGACGAAAATTCTGACTGAGGAAAACGAGGATTTGCGGGATAGCTTTGATGGCGTCCAGCAAGAAATGGATGCAGCACGCGAACAGGTCGAGGACCTACAACGACAGGTCGCAGCCATGCGTGACGACAAGAGGTCTCTGAAGGAGGACAACCAGAGCCTCGTTCGTCACAACGACAAATATTTCAACGAGAACAAGATGCTGCGTCGGGAATATTCCGCATCCGAGCGTGGTCTTCGCGAGCTGGAGGAAGAAAACGCAAAGCTGCGAGAAGAGGTAGACTTCTTGAAGCAGCAGCTAGATCACTGCCGCCCACTGCCGAGGGACAACCTGTCCGCTCGTCTGGACGACGAAACCGATGACAATATGACGTCTGCTTTTTTCATGCCGGACATCACCATGGACACCAACGAGTCGGGTCTAGCCGAGGCCGGCGAGGCTACCAAAGCTAGCGAGGCAAAGGAGGCTGAAACGCCGGCTGAAGCCGCGTCGCAGGATCACAAGGCGACGACGGATCAACGCGAGACGCGGCGGAAGAAAGAGAAACTGCCAGAGCGTGAGGCCCCGCAAGCGACGCGGGAAACGGCGGCGCAGAAGGTGTCGATGGGGCTGTCGGCGCAAACAGGCCCCAAGGTTGCCTTTTCAATCCCCAGCAAGCCGGCACCGGGCAAGAGTGACAGGCCTAGGGCGAACAAGGGAAGCAAGCGTCGCAATGCTGCCCAAGACGCGGCTCCAGCACACGCAGCAGATCTCGTGACCGAACTCGACGACACAACCGGCCCCCAGTCGGTCGATGAGGCGACCCAAGACCGAAGCGTGATATCAGTGAACCTGGCCCGGCGACCCTTGCAGCGGGACGTTGGAGGACAACAGCAAGCGTCTCGGCAGCATGGGCGGGCCTCGACGCGGACGGCGCGTGTGCTGGTCGTCGAGACGGATGCGACTACCGAGACGACCGGGCACGCCGCGAACAGGGACTCGACGTGTCCGGCGCTGTCGAGCGAAGCGCGCCGCATCCTCGACGGGCTGTGCGAACATAACTGCCGGAACTGCGTCGTTTGCAGCCGCATCGCCTCGCACCACGGCGTCATCAGCGCCAGCGAGGCGGCTGCCGGCAAGAAGCGTGTCAGCGTCTGCCGGCCGG
>KB853895.1:1690-15180 GCA_000372705.1 Cerataphis brasiliensis yeast-like symbiont
CGTCTTTGAGCATCCCGCTGATTGGACCTCCTGCCAAGGCGCCGATGGAGCAAAAGGCCATCATGACGCCGATACGGAGGCCGAGATGCCTCCAGTCGCATGTTGTTTGCGCGACGCAGGCCGAACCCAGCGGGACCACCCCACCCGAAAAAGTTCCAAAGAGAATGGTGAAGGCGACCATGGCCCCCAGTGATGTCATCCATATCCAGCACACTGTGGTCACACCCATACAGATACCGATTGAAGACAGGATATTGAACCTGCGCCGCATCCTTGTAAGCCACTATCACGTCTCGCGCAAAGTCCCGCTCACTTGCCTGCCGAATCGGTCCGCAAGCCACCCGGCGCCTATGCGACTGAAAAAAGACCCGGCGTAGGTGATGGCCAAGAGGTTGTTCGCCATGTCGCCATTGGTCCCATGCTCCTGAGCATACAACGGAATATAGTAAAAGGGAATGAGCATGCCGGTAAAGAGGACCATCAGGCTGCAGCACAAGGTGAGGAAGCGACGCTCCAGCACGGCCTTGTTCAAGGTTGTGAGCCAAGCCTCGGCTTCTTTATTGCAGTCGTGGCTAGCCGGCTTTTGACGCTGGCGGATAAGAAGGCAGGAGATGATCATGAACGGTGTCGAGATGATGGTGATTACTCGATGGGCCACCGCCTCCGAGGCCTCGTTAAACAGCTTATTGATGACGATTGGCCAAAAGATGCCTCCGATCGAAGACCCAGACACGGCCATTCCCAGTGCCAAGCCTCGTTTTTCGTCGAACCATTCCGAGATGGCGCCGGTAGTAGGGTAGAAACTGTCCCCGCCAACGTTCAGAAACCGCCCACGTAGATCGACGTGGATTGCATCCCTCGGCACTCACAGTAATGCGTTTCCCGCACCGAACAGAAATCCTTGCGCCAGTAGGTAGTGCCAATAATCCGTAGACCAGCTGGTCAAGACGAACGCGGCGACACAAGACAGGGTTCCTAGGGTCAGTAAACGTTGTGATCCGTACTTGTCGAAGGCCGGACCGACGAATAAGCCGCCGAGGAAAAGAAGGAACAGCTTGACGAGCAAGACAGTGTCAGCCTCGAAAAGCAATAGCCATATCCGCCGCACATGTCCCCCTTCAGATACGAAGCTCGGCCGGAACCCTGGCTAAGACTTACTTGAATGCTGCCGATCCACGTTATCGTGGCCGTGCTCGCCCCCTCCCATTTCTTCTGGTAGTGATACTGGAAGGAACCGAACACGTTGAGCAGCCCTTACATTACACATCAGCATCGGAGCATATCGTCTTAGGTGGTTCAAGCTAGGGTTGGGCTGCACCGAATGCGATCATGAAGTTGATGAATGCCCCGGCGACCACGAGCCAAGCGCGGAGACCTCCGTTCGGGGCGCCATCGTTTTTCGCGTCGCTGCTCTCCTTGACTGGGGAGCTACAAGGTGAAAAGACGGGCCGCTCTTCAACCCATGGTTGCTTTTTCTCTGCTGCTGCCGCCGCCGCTGCTTCATTGCTGCTGGCCGAGGCGGCAACATCGGGCTCGATGCTGTTGGATGTGACAATGGAAGGGCTAGTCAATGGAGCACCCGACGCGCCCGGCGCCGAGCCAGCTCCTTCTTGTTGCACGATGCCCGGAGATAACAGTTGGCATAATCTCGAAAGTCCAAGAAAGGGCATATTGATAGCCATGGTGCCCAATTGGAGAGGCGGGCGCGATCTGACCGTTCACGGGCTGAAGGATGCATCAAGGCATTTAAAAAGCTGTTCGTCATTCACGGTCTGGAAAGCAGACAGCCCTGCAGTAAAACCCCCCCCCCTTACAAACCCCACTCGGAGCAAGGCCAGACCCACTGCCGGATCGGAATGGATCTCACCTAGGATAGGGGTGGGAAGGTTACCGTGCTGGGATCGGGCTGAGTTGCACTCGCCACTGCGCATGAAAATTTCGAGCAGCAGCGGCAGCAGCAGGAGGGAGGGGAGAGGTTTGAGTCTGCCGTTCGATTGACGATGACGAAGCTCGTCAGCTGGCCTCGACTAGGGCGCATGACAACGGCCGCAAAGACAAACACCATGGACTACTGCTTTCGAGTTAGGCGTTGCATAATGCGTCTTGCTTCCGGAAAGTTTGAGCAGCGAGATCGGAGTCGCGACAAGCTGCAAGGTCGGCCAGAAGGCCATAAGATGGCTCAAGCGGGCGGTGGACTCGCAGGCGGACTTAGCCTGGCAGGGCAAGGTAGCCTGTGGTCGGGCCAGCTGTGACTGTTTAGCAAGAAGCAACAGAGCAGCCTGCGACCGGTCGAGTCAGAAGGCAGCGTTTTCTCCCATCGACAATGGCACTTTGAGCGGTAAACCCTAACCTTAAGTCAGGCAATCTCGCCAGCTGCCCCGATTTTTTGACGGAGTTCACGTGTAAGAGTCGGACATTGGGCCGTCGGCGGGATATGGGCGACCTCATGGTGGAGTGCTTTATCGAACGGACCGCTTCGAAGTAGAGTGCACCTGAATACTGTACGGATCGCGGGTTGAAGGTTAGACGAAGGGATGCGGCTGCTGAGCCGCTGCCGCAGCAACTCATTAACAAACTGAAAATTAATTACTTTATATGGAGGCTGCTGGTGACTCAGCATCGCCATCTCTAGGCTATCTTATCTTCTAGGCTGTTCAATGACACCACCTGCATGTCAAATTCTTGCCAATGGACACGTCTGGACTGACTCCCGCGCCGTGTCTCCCACTAGCTGCAAGGCTCTCTTTGACGCCAGCCTAGAGAACTGTCTGCCGAATCAACATGGTGGCACACGCCATGGTTAACAGCCTCGGACTTTGGCCAGTAGATGGAACTTCGGCCTAAGACGAGACGAGTCTATTCGTAGCCAGGCCCAATCGCCCACCAAGTCTCCACAACTATCAAAAAACCAAAGTCGACGCCTCCGAAGAAGCCCCAGAATAGCTTTGCTCGCCGTTGTCTACTGTATGACCATTTTGGCTGCTGTTTCCTCGTTGCGGCACACATCAGCAGGCCGATCAGCCTGATCCGAAGTGCCATAAAACGATGCGTGAGCATTCTTTTAGCATCAGATTTCTGACCGTCTGCAAACGCATGGTCGTGCGGAAATGTTCTCAGCAGGGTCTATTTCAATACCTAGAAAGACGTGCGGTCCTTTCGAGGTGTTAATGGTTGGTGTCACTATGTCACAGCGCTTCTGGCACATGAAACTCGACAATTATCCAACCTGTTCCTCAACAAGATTGTCTAAGCCTGGGCTTCAAAGCCACGATGAATGGCTCCTGATATCTTTAAACAGTTGCGTGCCCTCCGGCCGTGTACTAATGTTCACGGCAGCTATGTCAGTAGAGGAGACACGGAAAGCTGGCAAAGGGTGAGTGTCGAATCGAGAAATCGACACATCTGATGCGGCGTCGCTGTTGAATCATAAAAGCTCGGTGCGGATGCTCGTAGGCGGCGACTTTTGCGAGCACAACGGCCAAAAACAGTTTCATCTATCGCACACCATGGGGGCCGATATTAGGAGCTTATTGTACTTCGTACTTCTCCCTGCCAGATTGGATGCCGCACCCGCCCGCTCAAAGGTTTACGCAAAGCACACGACTGATCCAAGGGGATACTTGGCGAGCGCTTTGCGGAAGCGGAGCCTGTCTGGGGCCAACGATGTCGGACTTTGCAGGATTACGTTTCCTTTACCTCACGGGGCAAAGCTACAGCTCCATTTAAGAGTCTGTTGGTCACACTGTTCTCACGTTCGCAGCGCGCACGAGCTCTGCTGCCAATGTTGCTAGGAACGTGGTCTCTGCGAGTGATCGTTTGTCACGGCGGGAGCTCTGCATTGCCATAAAAGCTTGTGCTCACCGCAAAGTAAAGCTGCTGCGTCTCCCCCATATTTTGACATGGTGACGGAAGAGCTCCGATCCAGGGTCGGAGGGGAAAGGAGCCTCCTACTTTTGCAAGCTTGCATCAAGGAGGCGGCGCGATATTCCATGTAGATTCAAGCTTATCTAGCTGGCCAGCCAAGACGTCGACATCCCGAAGGGCAATATGCAAAGTTCCGAAAGGGGCCATAGTTTTCGTCGAGCCCGTACTCACTCCTCGGGATGCCGCAAGATGAGGAATAAGACCCCAAAGATGGATCGGCGGCGATGGGCGAGTCATTCAACCAGTAAACAGGAGCGATGGAGTCGAGTTTCAACCATTTGGCGGTGGCAGCCGCCGATGCGCCAGTGAGTCAAGGGACATGATCGTGATGGCCAAGACCGTGTCTGTACTGTTGAGAGTACGACTGGGCTTGGGGGGGAAACACCATGGAAAGTTTGGAAGAAAGGAACTTGGCGAAGACGTCGATTTTGAAAAAGGTCGGCACGCCCAGGCTGCGGAGCGGTGCCAGGATGCGGACGAACAGGCCATGATGGGATTATTTACAATCCTTGAAGCTGGGAGCTTTCTGGAACCATTCAGCAAGGCCCTATCCACTCACTGGAATCTGACGGCGCTATTTCTGGGAACACGGCTTTGCGGGAAGCAGGATCGAGATGGGCGAAAGATGGACCGCATAGACAGAAGGCAGGATTGGACGGATATGTCATGGCTTGCGGCGGCGTAGGCGGCAAGACGAAGATGGTCCGGATGAGATAGGCCGAGCAATCGATTGCGCTGCTCAGGACTGCACATTGTGAGCTTCCGGAGCTTTGTCAGTTATTCTAGCAGCGTCGTGGGCGAGCCGGTGGTGAAGCAGGAGGGGGGGATGGCAAGAAAGCAAAGACGAGGCACCTGGAACAGGCGCAGCCCACGCATAAGCTAAAAGATACAGAAAAAGACGGCCGGCAGAGGCGAAGGACAGCTCCGAACGTGGGCGGATGAGAAATTGGGGTGTGACACGGCTGAGAAGCATTCGGGAGGCCAAGCTCTGTAAAAGCAGGGGGGGTCAATGGGAACAGATTTTCTCCCATGCTATGACAGAGGGATGATGGGCAGACATTCCGAGGCAGGTTCGTGGCGGGCACGGCCAAGTGAAGGGCGGGTGAGCCCAGTCGCACCTGAGGCGAGGTTGAGGCTGGCGGGGAGACGCAGCGCCGATGACGGAGCAGGCGAGTGACACAAGATGCCATCAAGACGAGACGAAAGGGCCACGGAGCGGACACGACACAGTGGGGGTGTGGCAGGCACGAGCAGAACCTCAATTCTATAGCGCTGGGAGGACGAAAATGCCAAGCCGCCAAGGCTGGTCTGAATGCAAGGAACGCAAGGCGTCATCGCTTAGGCGGATGATTGATTGCAATGATGCCAGATAGAGTATCAGCACAGCGCCGTGGGCATATATATGGCGAGGTCATGCAGCTGGGAAGCATCGCGGGCCGCCACACGGCCCAGGGGAAGACCCCCAGCCATGCCAACCACAGTGAAGAGAATTATGACGCACAAGCAATCCCGGGAGCAAGGGTGGCTTTGTGGGGATGAGGAGGCCGCACAGGGGGCCAAAGTCTATGATATTGAAAAGCCGACGCGGGCGGAAAAGAAGCGCTCAGGTAAACAGGCGGCGAGGTATCGAAAAGAGAAGAAGAGAGAATGCAGTGGTGCACGTGAGAGGAACCAGGAAGTCTCTTAATAAAGCAGGAAAAGCAGACGCAAGATAAAGAAAGGAGAAGAGAAGGAGAAAAAGGGGGAGGTGGGGGTAAGGGTGGAGTTGGAGTGGGGATGGGGGAGGCAGGAGGAAAATAGATCAAGGAAGGAGGCGGGGGACGATGAAATCTCAGTCGAGGCCGACGAGGCAGGAGCGCAGAATGGCGCTGAGCTCGCCCACAAAGCGCGGTTGAAAGGCGCCGTCGTGATCGCCGCTAAAGGGGATAGACGCGAAGCTGCGGAAGCGCGCCGCCTCCCAGCGCATCGCCGGCTCGCGCATGATGGCCTGTAGGTGGAGTCGCTGGGGCTCGCGCGACGCCAAGGCCGGGCCGGCCGCGGGAGGGGCCGCGGGAGGAGCAGCGCACTTTGATGAGCACGAGATCGAAGTCGCAGATCTGCGCGCCTGGCGCAAACAGCTCGCCGGGGGCGACGCTGGCGAGAAGCTCGAGGCCCAGGTGGACGTGGAGCTTGATTTGCCGCATCAGCGCCAGCGCAGCCGACGCCGCCTGCGCTTCGTCGTCTTCGTCTTCGTCGTCTGCGTCCGCGGCGTCGACGCTTGCGACGACCGGGTCCGGTTTCTCGTCGGTCTCGTCGATGGGCCAGTCCGCGGACAGCAACGAGCCCTCGTCCTCGGAAAGGCCTGGGCTGGGCGCACTGAAGATGCTCGACGCGCTACTCGACGCTGTCGTCGCCGACGAGCTTGACGAGACGCTTCGCCACGGTGTCGCCCGCGGGTACGTCGCCGTGTAGTCGTGAGAAGCCCCGTCCACGTCGACAGGCGTCGACAACGGCGACGCCGGCTCCGTTGCCGCTTCGTTAGCCTCAAACGACGGCAGCCCGCCTGCGGAGAACATGGCGTCGAGCGTCGCCCGGACAATCTCCCCGTGGGCCCGGGCCGACTGAAAGTTGGGCAGCTCCTCTGGGTTCGCTGAGTCGATCATGATGACCTTGAGCACCTCCTCGCCCATGGCCTCAAGCTCCTGCGCCATGCCCATGGCCACGATGCCGCCCATGGACCATCCGCCCAGCAGGTAGGGGCCCTCGGCTTGCACCGCCCGCACCTCCCGCACGTACAGCGCCGCCAGCGCCTTGAGGCGCTGCGGGTATTGGAACTGTTCGCCGCCGTCGCAGTGCACCGGGTTGGTGATGCCGTACACCGGCCGCTCCTCGCCCTCACTTAGCGGCTCCAGGCGCAGAAACGGAAGCGCAACCCCCGAGATAGGGTGGACGAGGAACAGAGGCGTGAGGCTCGAGGCCTCGTCGCCCTGGAGGAGCGTCATGATGTTCATGGCGGGAGCAAAGGTGCTCGACCGCATCTTGTATCGATCGACCTGTTCTCCGGCTGTGCTTTCCTGCTTGACCAGTTGTCAGAAGGAGAAAATGATCGCGTCCGATGTCTAAGCGGTGAGTCCCTGATGTGTGTTGCTGCAGTTGGAACAAGCCAAGGACGCATAGGCGAGGACGGGGTGTTATAGTGCCCGTTTAGATGACGCTCCTGGCGGTTAGTCTACTCGAAATCTGCTGCAAGCAAACGACCGAACAATAGAATAGGAACGAGAAGGGGAGTCTTGCTCTAGAAGGCCGCGCCGAAACCTCCTCTTCTTTTCCTTCTGTCCCCTTCCCTTCCCTCCCTCCCCCCTCCATTTTTCTTCCCTCTTCTTCCCCCAAGCGAGCAACCTTTATATCATCCATCACAAATGCCTGTCTAGCTTCCTCCGTGCCTGACAGGAACACTGCCGAAACGCCCGACCAGACGTTCCATCGCCTCCCAGCTGGTATCCATCCTCGCGCTAAGAAGCAGCCGTCATCCGCGGCGATGACCCGAGAGCATCGCATCGATCGTGCGCCGCGACGAGGAGGGGTCAATCACTCGGAACGCCTGACGAGTGCCCCAGGCCCAATCAGCCAGACGCCATCTTGGCCGTCGGAGACCATCTGTCGCCATGATGCCTCGCGGCCCGTCCTGGTCTGACGCCTCGTATAGGCCGCCTCCATCCCTGCTCGACGGGCAGACCTGCCCATCTTCGGCTCTCGCTCGCTCGCGCGAGCTTTCGTCGCGCCGACGGTGACAAGGGCGAAGGAAGCGCCCCGGCGAGCACCGTGTCTGAGACCGACGCTCTCGGCCCAGTAAGGCCCACGTGTGTTCTGACGTCGGCGGCGTTGTCTGAGCCAGATCCTCCTCGTGCAGCTGCTTGTATCGGCAGATGACGCATGGACTGTGCGTCGTGGACCTCCATATCACCGGCAAAGCCATCGTCCAGCGCCCTGTCCACTCTCGACGCTGCCAGGAGCCGACCAGCTTCCGCCCGCTGGCGCAACGCCATTCGCTACGTCGCGGAGCGCCTTCTACGCTGGCTATCCGATATCGCTTGGCCTAACCAAAGGTGAAGGGGGAAAGCCAGGGCCAAATAGTAGTGGTGGCCGTCTCCGTGGCGCGTCGGAAGCGGAGATCGCAGCTGCGGATGACGGCCCTTTTCTATCGGAGAGCTGGCCGGAGCGACAAGGGCTACAAAAAGGGCCCCATCGGTTCGCTCTCCGATCTTCACGAGTCTTCCAAAAGACGCGAGAGAGAATGTACTTTGTCGTTCCTTTCCTCAAGCCCTGACCTCGGCCTCCGTGTTTCAGTCTTGGTTTCTCTCCTGGCGGCTACCTTGTATGCAGACTGGACCTGGTAAGCTTCTTGCCCTCTTCTCGTTCGGTTTTGTTTTCCCGCCGCTGCCTGTCTATCTTGGAGGCTCTCGCGTGCTCGCCTGGCCAACTGCTTCCGGCACCACCATGCCTCGCCGAGGCGCCCCTCCGGGGGGGCCCAAATCGGAAGCTTGAGACGCGTATTGATGTGAGACGCCTCTTAGACGCCGGCTGCTGCCACGGAAACGAGAGCCGGTCTTGAATAGACGCCCGCAATCATGCTCAAGGCGGCCGTGGTGGCCGTGTCCGCCCTCACAGGACTGACCTACGCCGTACCCGCGGCCGTGCCGCCTCCCCAAGACCATGGCCAGGCTCGGCCAGCGGCGCAGTGCCACAGTCCCCAAAACGCCAGCGTGGGCGTCTATGACTGGCCTGTCGACTGGGACCCCCAGGGCTTCGTGGCCAAGGCTAGTGTGGGCAGCCCTCGGGTCGAGTACAAGATGTTTGTCGATTGGACCTGGATTAGCCACATCGTCGGAACGCCCAAGTGTTTTGGCCAGTGGGACCCAAGCCTGTGCCTGTCTCCGTCTCAGCCGTACTGGGACCCGCGCAAGTCGGCCTCGTTCAAGAACCTGTCGAGCGTCTACCGCGACCGCACCTGGCTGCCCAACCACTTCTTCCAGTATCCGATGCACGTCGAGTACGGCTCCGACATCCAGCAAATCGGTCCCGTTACCGGCCGAGCCGTCCTACAGTTGACGGACTTTACCTTCAATGCCTCGGAAAAGGGGCTCCTCTTCCCTTTCACCGGCATTTATGGCTTGTCACCCGTGTTCGAGGGCGATGGGTGTAAGTGAACCGAGGCCCTGCTTGCCCCCTCGCAGCTCGCCCTTTTCTCCCGGGTCGTTTGGGGTGCCTCTGACCGCCGAGTGGACAGTGGATTACCAGTCAGCCTTTTACCAGCAATGGAAGAGCGGCGCCTGGAAGTCGGGCCAGACCGGCTTCGTGTATTGCTACGAGGCCAACCAGAAGCAGACGGCGTGCCATGGCCACGACGGCATCCAGACCTTGGGCGGTATCCGCCAGGACCTCATCAAGAACGACAAGATCTGGTGGTATGACGTCAAGGTTTTCCCGGACGTCAACGATCTCGATTTTGTCTACAAGCCGCCCGTCATCAACTACTGGGGCATCGAGCTGGAGGGCCTTGCCATTGGGCGAGAGCCGCAAAGGATCGAACCGACTTCGGCAAGATCGGGCAAGGGCGCCATCTTCGACCACGCCAGCTACGGCCGCGGCACGCCGCTGACGCCCAACGCGTACGCGCGGCTCGTCAACATGACCGACGGCAAGCCGCTCGACAAGCCCAAGAACCCGCCCAACAACGGCCCGCAGCCCTTCTTTTCTGTCGACTGCGCCAAGACGGCCTCGTTCCCAACTATCGAGTACAAGTTTTCTGGGCACGCACGCCAGTGGGAAGTGACACCAGCCATGTACGTCGACAAGCTGCCAGACGGCACCTGCGTGCTCAATGTGCGAGCTCTTGCCAGCGGCGACAAGTTGTGAGTCATGAAGCGTCCGGCCCATGCTTGTTTTCCCCCCCCCCTTCTTTCCTTTCCTTGTGGCGAGAATCAGCTGCGCTGACGGCGGGACCTCCCCGATCGCCATCCAGCATCGGCAACTTCGGCGAGACTTTTGCCAAGGAAAAGTACATCGTCCTGGATTTCGAGCGGAAGCGTGTTGGCCTCGCCGACGTCAAGTGGTAAGGGCCTCAAGCGCGAGCGTTCTTCTCTCTTGGCTTGGCTGACACTGCCTCCTCAGGCCTTCTCCGTACAGGCCTCCTCCGTACGGGCCGCCGAGGCGCGTCGCCCAAGTAGCGGGGCCGTCTAGTTAACGGGAACGAAGCCGTTGCTTAGGCCGAGACGCAAATATCATCGACGTAAATGTATTGATGCGGCGGGAACAAGCAAAATGTTAGGTCTGGTTATGAACAAGGTCGGCTTACTTTCGCGTAAAGACCTTGGAGCGAAATGGCAACTATCGGCAACATCCGCTGGCAGTCGCTGGCAATCTGCAGTACTTGACCCGGGAGAACTCTACTTAAAGTCCTCGCCGATGCCGAGCAGGATAGCTTGTCTTACACCACTTATTTGATCAGGGAAAGCCGTGGGCCCCCCCTCCTCGATCTCGTCGCACATGAGTGCTCAATAAGTTGTCGCCGGCTGGTCAAGGTTTTTACTTCACCTGTATAGAGTCGACAAGCATGCAATCGGCTTTGAGATTAATGTCTTGTCTGCAATCTCATATGTATTATGGTTCATCCAAACATGAGACCTTCTGCTGGCACCGTGCGACCTCAGATCACTTGAAGAAGCACGAGCTGCCTATCCGTGCCCCTTGCTACTGGCCGCTGTTTCGTTGCCGACCATTCCTCGGCCTCCCCTGCTGGCGGCCGCTTCCCTGTACCTTCTCTAGAGAGTCGCAATTGCTCTGGTGGACGGCCGCATAAGCTCTGGTAATATCTTCGGCTCGCTTACCGATCTGGGGGGCAAGTTGCTGGAAGGATTGCGAGCAGGCATCCGCCAGATTACTGGCCATTAGCTGCAGGTATTGTTTGTTGGACTGGCAAAGAGCCAGGGAGAAGCACCCTTGCGCGATGGTGTTGCCATTTCCGTGAGCCGGACACACCTTGTCAACTCCTTGGCCCTGAACCGCCTCGATGGTATTGCCCAGATTCTCAATCTGGCTCTCGATCCGCTCCGGTTCGGCAATGAATGTGATGTTGTCCTCGCACTCGTCACCCATCAGGCATACGTCACCCATGCAGGCCCCCGTGCCGTCGTTTGTGTGCCCAACAAAGTGAAGAAGGCTGACGCTGCGTCTTCCGACCGCGAGTTGTGCCGAATTTGTGTAAGTCTGGTCGGGTACCCTACCCTTGTCCCGGGCCAGCGCCTTCTTCGTGTTGTCCTGCGCAATGACTTGCGCCTGATTCAGCTCGGGCGCTGAAAGCCCGGCGATATGGTCCTGATGTTTGTGGCTGAGCACGACTTGCTGCACGGCGCCAATATTCTCGCTCTTGCTGTTCTTCTGTACCATGTCCAGGCAGGCAGAGGCCAGCGTCGGTGACGTCAACGTGTCGAACATGATGGTCTGCTTGCCGTCCGTTATGAAGTAGCTGGTGACACCGAGGTCGTTGTTTGGATCGTTCTCTTCGCCTTGCAAGTTGACCGTCTGCTGGTCGATTGGGTTCTGCGGCTCTCGGCCTTGCTCGCCGCCTACGTAACAGGCGAATAGTGGCTCAGACGTATTCCGGACCTGATTAAGGAACATGTTGACAGATGCCCGGCTCTGCCGCCTCATCACTCTGTCCGAGCAGTCAGTCCACCTTTGCGGCCGAGCATCATCATTTGCGGCTTCGAAGCGAGAGAGACTCACGACACAAATCGCGAGGACAAGCCCAGGCTGGGCCCTATTTGGCGCGCCTCAAGTCGGCCATGTGAACACGCGGCAACAGAGCCGACAAGTGCCCATAAGGCAACTCGAGCGTCTATCAGCATTCCCACAGCTTGTATGCACGCTTCAAATTTTCTCACGGCCGGCGGAAAGTCTTGGCTGTACGTGGTTTGCTCTTCATTTAGGACAGCGCAGAAGCCTTCGTGTCATGGCGAGCAGCCTCAATTTATTTCATGTCCTTAAGAACCAGTTTGTTTTAAATCATTACTGTCATGGAACATGGTTGAAACGGTCTCCCGCCTCCTTCTTTACTATCGATTGAATATCGAGATGTCCGGGGTGTGACGCCGATGAAACAGAGTGTAATGGATGCGCCGACACGCGACAGTGCAGTTCACTTCGAGCTTCGAGTCAAGTGGGATGATGATATTAGGGTAAGAGCAGAGACCTTTTTATTCCATCATATCCACTGCTCAGCGGTTATCGTAGGTGACCCTCAGAAAAGGGAGTCTGCTCTCCGGGAATCAAGTCTCCTCCTGCCAATTTTCCTCCGATTGAACTCGACTTTTCCTGATGATGGGTTGCTTCAAGTCCGGTTGTTCGTCGTTTCGCCTCGGCTGTTTTCAACCTTTTATTCCGACCGCTGTGCGCACAGACTTGCAGTCCAGCAAATCGAAAGGGCCCGTGCCTAACTTGATGTGAGACCGCCTCATACCTAGCTCTAATCGTCTAGGCTTCTCTCCCTCTCCCTCTTGCCCCCACTCTTCCCCCTGTTGTGGTCGGAAAGGGGATTGCCTCCCCTGGGATTGCGTGAATGTTCCAAAATAAAAAATAAAATGTTCTATTTTTACACTGGCTGCTTTCTCAATTTGACTGGTGACAGACTGATAGGACATCTCCAAGAGCCCTGGGACGCTTTCCCCACGCGTCTTTCTCCTCGATAGAGCCAAATATCGAGGTATCGCAGTTCTCAATGTTGTAATATTCACGGCAGCGTGAGATTTCGAGCAAACGCTATTTTGAGACCGTTATACGTCTTGTCGTGCATGGCCGAGTCGCTCACGCGGTAGCGGCACAAGTGAGATAGGTAGGATCAGGCGCCTTGTGCGTCGTTTGGCAAGGCCAAAGGATACAGAAATGATTTAATTGACGCTTTTGAAGTAACTCATCTAATCTCTTTCGATGCAGGTAATTAACTAGTCCACAAGATGTTTTCATGGGGCGCCACGCAAGAGGGCTTTCAACGGAAAGACGTGTTGAACACCGGCCAAACCCCCAACTTTCGCACAATTCTTATATTCTCTTGTCATCAAGAAAAACATACTATTTTCACTTTTCTTAAAGCCAGAAGCGTGTTTTGTATATTCCGAGGCAAGCCTACTCTGGATGCTTTTGCGTCTCCCTTGAGACAGTTCTCCAAGAGCTTTTTCCAGTGCTCAATTTTGTGCATTGTGAACACCACCCTCTTACGATTTGCGACTCATGATCTAATGCCTGTTGGTCACTTTTTCGCGTGATATGGAGTGCCACGGTCGTCGTTGTGCCAAGAGGGATGATGTCGATGCCGAAGGACGGTTTGCTTTGGGAAATTGCGGTAACAACTTTTATGCTTATTAGCGCCGTACAATGCACCACACTACCAAAAACTACCACAGCCACAAAGGGGGAAGTTGAAGAAAAGTGAGTCCGCCACGTCACGGGCTGGCCGAATAGGACATCAAAACGATCCTCCGGCCGTTGACGGGGAGCTCCCCCGGAACCCCCCCCCCTTCTTCCGCAAAGCC
>KB853899.1:0-13075 GCA_000372705.1 Cerataphis brasiliensis yeast-like symbiont
AAAAAAATTGTGCGCACTAGCGCACAACGCATCTGGAGGTGCGCACGTGAGGTCATAAACATCGGCAGTAGGAACAACGGTGATCCGGAACGTGAGCTAAATACAGGGCTAACGCACACAATCATCATAATTATTAACTACGTTCTGAGTAACCTCACTCGAAAGGAGAGCCTGTCCACACTGATCAGTGTTGCCTAGTTTAAGGTAACACAGAGCAGCAAGATGGAAGAGAGCTTAATCATCGCATCTTCTGAAACAGAACGACCTGCGGAGATAAAGTTGCTACAGCGCAAGAAATAGCTACGAAGACCTGCAACAGCGCCCACTCCAGCTATACCAAGCGTGCCGAAGGATTACTCGCTGAGTGACTCTAGCGGCGTGCCCCATCGCACGTTCAACCCGACACATCTTGACATTTTTGGCCTCGTCTTTCACGCCGAAGCCCCGTCAAACCCTGTCGATCAATATGACTGAAAGCTCTGCCCCAATCAACGACCCGGCCGGCACGGCGACACCCAAGAACAAGGGGGAAGAACAGATTTTCCTTCAACAGCTTGATCTCGCCAAGCTGAACCTTTCATTGGCTTCATTTTTCAATGTGAAGCTTATCAACACCCAGCCGTAATTCGTCTGTCACGCACAAGAACAGCAATGTGCTTAGATGTACTGTGTCATATTCGCTTGCGGCTACCACCCACGGCCTCCACCTCCTCGGAACCTTCCGAATCGACTTCTAGGATTGGACGGAAGCTGACTTGGCGATGCTGCACCTACGGGTGCGAGCGGGGCTGAAAGATGTCCTCAGATTCAAAAGGATCTATATGGGCAAGTCAATTGCAAAGATAGCCCGCGATATGGCCTCCCTCCTCGCGATGGAAGACCTCCCGGAGTGGGATGAGAAAGGTCTCCGTGATGCCACCTATTGGTGGCTCGAAACTAGCGCATTATCAATAGATGTTGATGGTGCGCGAGTTTCGAGCCAACAAATAGTGGGCGGGGCACGATTACAGTCTAAGACTGTAGCACTGCCCTAAGAGCTGTGCTGATGGCACGTTAGCCTACAGGAGAAAATAACTAATCTATACTGAACGACATACGCCGACTACGAACAACCAACGCCAACGTTGCGCATCCCGCCATGGCCAAGCGCCGCGGCATCGAAAACCGTGCAGGCGGGACAAATCCCCTGGGCACTTCGTCAAATGCCGAAAGGCATTGGCCAAGTAGAGACTCGGGGCGGCCGTAAAGACCGCCGGACAAGTTGGAGGAGATGCTAGGCCCGAAGGGGTGGAAGCTATTGGCGGAGTTTGCAACGTCGACAGAGTTGTTCGACGATATCCCCTCGGTATAAGACTGTCCCTCTAGGCTAGCTGGGTAATGGTAGATGCGGACGTGTCAGCAGGCAGGTTCTTGCAGGGGCAAGAAGACCGGGTGCGTAGTGCCCGGAACTGAACAAAATTTCCCGCATGGGGAATCGCAGGGTTTCCAGGCAGCCAGGGGAATAGGGGAGGACATCTGGGCGTACGGCACACTCGATCCAACATCGTAACGTTGTGTGCTAAGCGTAGGCGGATACCGTGGATGGGACGAGGAAGGCGTCATAACACAGCCGGGCCTCATCGATGGCATGCCTCAGGACGCTGGGCTAGTGCCTGCCACCTTAAAGGTTCAAAAAAAGAAAAAATCTAGGGACCCGGATCAGGAGTGTCAGGACACCAAGAGGGTTTCATGACCCTATCAGGAGCCCGGATATGATATATCCAAGGAGGGCTGTATCAGGACGCAGGGCTCACGTACCTGCAGCCCATAGTTAGTATGTAGGGAGCTCTTTGGGGTACCATGGTTGATTGTCCAAACAAGCTTCTCACTAATACGTGGTCTGCCCGAACACTCTTGACAGGCCCTTTTCAGATAGATACTGATCCTGATTGGGTCGTCGCTTCGTAAACCTGGAGTCACGTGAATCCATGGTGACTCATCTATCGCATTCGCACGACCATACCCTCAGAGGGTGGCGCTGACATCACAACGCAGGCCTCGGGGCGTGAGTTGGATAGGCAACGGCTATGAGCCGACAAGTAGTCCAAGAGCTGTGATCGTGAATGGATATTAAAGGCAGGTCATTTACTTGATTTATCCGTGGTTCTGTTTTCTCTCCAAGTTATTTGTTTGAAGTCAAATGGACAACCTGGTAATAAAACTTCGGCCGCACCGCGACATCAGCAGTTTCACAAGTATCCATAGGGTAGCCATTTATTAAAATCGCCCCACTGGTGTGGGTAACAAGGAACGGCCGCTCGTATTCGTACCTACTTACACAGATGTTTATAATTGGCCCCACATGCGAAATACGAATGGGGAGAGGGGAAGGTGCAATCTCCGCCAAAACTTCGGACTAGCTCTTCGTAGGATATCGACTGAAGAAGTTCTTCAGCACATTTGGAGCATCACCAGGCTCAGGTAGCGCCCCCCTTTCCTAACCCCCGCAGAATTCCGTCCGGAAAGTGATCGAAGACCTGACATGAAAGAGCAGGACGCAAGTTGAATCGCCAAGCTCAGTTATGGCTAGCTTTAGGGACCAAGCTCTACGACAGCTGCGGCAGCTTCAGCGGCTCCAGCGAATGCAGTCGCAGGGCGGAGGCGGAGGCGGAGGCGGAAGAAGATCTGAAAGGGGCGCCGGTTGGCTCGTGGGTGGTGTTCTGGCCGGAGCTGCCGTCATGATCGGGTACGAATCGCTGTTTAATGTCGACGGCGGTCATCGAGCCATCAAGTACCGGAGGCTAAGCGGCGTGAGCAAGGATATTTACAATGAAGGTGTGCCGATCGTCGGAAGACGCCGATGTGAACGAGGCACAAGTATTTTACTGATGACGGACTACTAACTCGACAGGAACGCACTTCAATATCCCTTGGCTCGAAACGCCCGTCATATACGACGTGCGAGCGAAGCCACGCAATGTCGCGTCTCTAACAGGCACCAAGGACCTGCAAATGGTCAACATTACCTGCCGTGTCCTGTCGAGGCCGCAGGTCGACGCCCTTCCGCAGATATATCGGACACTGGGAACGGACTACGACGAGCGCGTGCTGCCGTCGATCGTGAACGAGGTGTTGAAGAGTGTCGTTGCTCAGTTCAACGCCAGCCAGCTCATCACGCAGCGGGAGATGGTGGCCAAACTTGTGCGCGAGAACCTATCTCGCCGCGCAGCGCGCTTTAACATCCTCCTGGATGATGTTTCGCTGACCGTACGTTGTTATATCACCTGGCTCTTTTATTCGTCACGCCTTGAGAATTGAAACAGAGATTGGCCTCGAGTGGTGTGACCTCTATATTGAGCGCTGACCAAAATGACTCGCACAGCACCTTGCCTTCTCACCCGAGTTTACAGCGGCAGTCGAGGCCAAGCAGGTAGCACAGCAGGACGCGCAGCGGGCGGCTTTCGTCGTTGACAAGGCCCGGCAAGAGAAACAAGCCATGGTCGTCAAGGCCCAGGGTGAGGCGCGGTCGGCAGAGCTCATTGGTGAAGCCGTCAAGAAGAGCAAGGCATATGTGGAGCTCAAAAAGATTGAGAACGCGCGCCTTATTGCGCAACAGCTGCACGAGAACGGCAATAACACGATAATGTTGGATGCCAACGGATTGGGCCTAAACGTCCTCAAAGGCGACAAGGAATAGCAGAGGCGAGAAAAGAGGGTGCACCAACGGTCATGGCCGGACGGGTTCCAACATGTCCGTACTATAGCTGTGACGAGGTGCTCTCCAAGGGCAAATTTTCCTTGAAGATACTGGATGAGATGCGCCACTAAGTCGGGTGAAGCGTACTTGTGAAACGAAAGGAGATATAGAGGATGGCAAAACATGATGCGGAGTAAGACTGGACGGCGAAGTATTTGCGCGCGAATACGATGCCCATTGTGACCAGCGCAATGTGAACTTAAGACTCGTGGCAACAATTCAATCTAACTTCACCAACTGGACTAAGCATCTGCACCGCTTAGTTGGCGCAAAGAATCCGGCGCAGCCCGAAAAAGACGCTTACCTGCTGGTCTGCTGTGAACCCACACACCACGATCAACGGGAAGATAACGTGATGATTTCCACGCGTAACAGTCGTTTCTCTCGGTGCCTCGGCGGAAGTGTTTGACGACGAAGTCATCGCAGCTGCCCGCGGCCTTAGCGTGGCTCTTGACAATCCCATGGCCCGGTACGCCACCAACGGTTCGGTTTGCCTCGATAACCAAGAGGCAGCCCTTCGCCTGCTTGCTGGTATCCCCACAGCAACGAGCGCCACTCAGATCCAACGGTTTCGCCAACTCGCGCGGCTCTGGCCGGAAAGAGACCTCAGCCTGGAGCTCAACCGGGGTCGGTCAATGTCTGCTGGTGCCCAGGCCACGCCGGCATCCCAGGCAATGAAGTCGCAGACTCCCTTGCGAAACAGGCATGTCTGATGCCGTGCCCTCCTCTCCCCCCAATTATTGCGAGAGCCAAGCAAGTGGTTGACTCCTTGTACAAAGCCTCGGCAGAAACCTATTGGGCCAGAGAAGCACCTGCCCGCTACAAAGACCTCGGCATACTACCAAGCGTCCGCATCAATCCAGAACTCGCCAGCCTCGACCGTCGCGCTCTGGACTACCTTCTCGCTGCCCGCTCGGGGCATGGGGACTTTGCGGAGCATCACCGCCGCTTTCGGCACGTTGATGCTCTCCTAACCGGCTCATACGGGAAGGAGAAGTCCCCCGAATATTTCTTCTTTTGTCGGCTAGGCCGACGCAGGGCTCGCCTCCGCGTCGGGCCACGCCAACCAGCCGCCGAAATCCGCTGGATTCTGGGCTCGTTTGATGGGGCCATCTCTTTTAGAGACTGGCTCCAAGCCTCCTCGTTCTTTGAGGAGGTGCAGTGTTGCTTCTAGCGAGCGACACACTCGACCTTCCCGGGCCAATAACTGTCAACACAGCCACCTCCTTCTGCCTCGCGGCCAGCGCGAAGTCTCCGCAAGATAGCTCAGGGCAAGAGCTCCTCTGTCCGAACGCCCGGCCAGCTCGGACAACTTCATGAGGTGGCTTGACCGAGTCACCCCGAGCGAGCTGATGGTCTTCTGCGACGGCTTCAGGAGCCCCCAGGGACAGACGGGCGCCGGCTACGCCATCTACTGGGGAAAGACGGTAGTCGGCCAAGGGAAAGTCCCACTGGGACAGATGGCCGGTGTGTACGACGCGGAGGTGATGGGCGCCACTGAAGGCCTCTGCGCCGCTTGGATACCTGCTGGCGGCTCGTTCGGGGCACGGCGACTTCGCCGACTACCACCGGCGATTCGACCACCCAGACGCACTTTGGAACTGCTCCTGCAGCTCCGGAAAAGAGCGTCTGCACTTCTTCTACTGTCGACGAGTGCGTCAGTCACAGACACCAGGCCTCACAGGTAGATCGGTACTACGCTGGCTCCTTAGGACCGACTAGGGGGCTGTGCGTTTTGCGAGGTGGTGCCAGGAGACACAGTTCTACGCGAGAACGTGCCCTCGACGCCCCACGCTCGAGGCCGAGGCACGGGACGAGATACGGCGGAATGCTGGAGGACGCAGTGAGGGAGCAGGCCCCTCACAGGAATAGGAATAGGTAGACGGGAATCGCTAGCAGGATCCTCTCACCAAGGGGAACAAGCTCTGCGCCCTGAGGCACGCCACCGATGGGGCCGGACTGGCGTTGTTAAGGGAGGCCCGAAGGTCTCCCGGCCAGCAGTCTCGTCACAACCGCAGTACCGGGCCTAAACTAAATCGCATCCAGATGTTGAATCTGACGGGCTTCGCTCCCAGTCTCTCCTCCTCTCCATCACTATGCCTCCTGCTGGTCCTGCCAGTGTCTTCTCTCCGAGAAAGGAAAGCCCTCAGTCCGCTCTGGCCACCACGCGCCTGGATCCATTGCTGTTGATTTGATATGTTTAACGTCGTGCGGTACCCGGATCCTTTGCGCCTGACACGTAAACACAATGCCGACGAAACCAGTCACCAGATATTCATCCAAGAGACCCGACGCCCCCTTCCGCGGACACGTCGGCAAACACCCCGATCGTCGTCGCGTGCTCCGCGAACAACTTGCACCCCTTGAGCTCAAGAAGTTTCTCTGGCTTGTCCGGCGGCTTCCGCCGCCGCCCTGCGTCTCTTCACTTGGCCAGGGCCTTCCGGCACTCCAAGAAGTGACCCCGGGACTTTTCGCGGCCGCAGGTACAGTGCTGTGTGGCGTCCTCATGGTTGAGCCACGTGTGGTACCAGGCGAAGTCGCCATACCCTGTCCGGGCCGCGTAGAGACAGGCCAATATCCTCCCGGGGAGGCTCAGCTCCGGTGGTCAGGATCGGTTCATCTCAAGGCCCCACTATTTGTACCTCGGCCCAGCCCTCCGCGGGCTCCTGGCACCTCGACCGGCACCATCGTCCACCTCGACGGGGTCTTTTTGGGAATGGCCCCGAGGGCGCCCTCGGCCAAAGTGTCGGTTCGTTCGTTACCCGGGATCTTGGAGTGCCTGGTGATCCAGGCCACCTCTCGCGCCTCAGTGACTTTGGAATGAAGCACGTGAAAAGTCACGTGCTTTACGACGTCATATCAAAAAATCATATCAAAAAATCAAAGCCATAAGCTCCCTCTTTCCTTTCTTCCCTACTTGTTCCATCCGAGTACGAAGTATCTAGTTGTAATTGAACTTGCTGTACCGTTACATGAATAGACAAGTCAAAGAAATGTCGACGCATCAGTCGCCGGTGTCGTGCATGAATTACATGTAACGTCGTTGCTACGCATAACGCACCTTCAATCTCATCTTGCCCCTTTTGATACTAGAAGTGTTCCACAGAGCCAGTTATAGCTTCCTAGCTGATCCAACACTACCAACTATCATAGCAACAAGATTCACTGGTGTTAACCACTTTAGTGTAGACACACAATTGATTGATACATCGTGCAAAGCGGTCAACGATTAATAAGTCCCTCTCTAGTAATGTTGTGAGGGCTTGCTAAAATTGGCTGAGAGAATGTAGACTTAGGCTGACGACACTACCACAGCTATGATTTGGCATAATCTGTGCGATCAGAGTTTTTTGTCGTTTAATTACCACTTAATTTATTGAGATAATAAAAATGCTCCTCCAATTTTATTTCAACGCCTTGAAACATAATTTTGCGAAAAAAAAAAACTCAAACACTTACCTAACTAGTTGACTTATCTGTTTTGGTCTATTTTTTTTGCTTGCCGGTGACTTTCAAGTGACATCAAAGACTGTGTATCAAGCTTACTAGGGAAAGACAATATTTAGTCTCAAGCTTAAAAGGTACAACTCTTAACGCGTATGCGAAACTGATAAAACCGGGGACGAATTGAAGCTCCATATATCGGCAAAGATACCTATAGCTTTTACTGCAGAACGCGACCTACATACTCTGAATGTCACTGTCTTTCAGTGAGCTGCAGAAAACGCCAATTAGCCCTGCTTTATATCCCTGTCCTGTCTATTTTCCAAATTTGCTTTATCGTCCATTCACGACTGTCGAGCCGGCCTACTCTTGACCGTATTAGTTGCCGTTGCCCAAGTTTCTAGTCCCATCCGCCAGCAACGCTCCGACAGCCACGCTTGACCAGACCATCAGACTTTACTCGTGTGTCGCTCATGAATTCAAATCGAATGAACGCACTGTCTCTTCTCCCGATATAGTTTCTGCTCTACGGTCCGTCCACGAGTCCAGTTAGCAGCCCGTCCCGGTATGGCATCGACGTACGATGTTGGCACCAAAGCCTGGCAGCCCGACCCTGCTCTAGGATGGATTGCCTCTGAATTAACTTCCAAAGTCATTGATGGTTCTCTGGCAAAGCTTCTTTTCCGCCTTGAAAATGGAAACGTGAGGATCCCTCGCACCTGACATTACTTTCTTTCGCGCGTGACGTGTCTTGAGTCGCTGATCATTACACTGAGTGCCCACAGACTAAAATGATTGAGGTGCCTGTTGAGGCATTACAAAGCGGTACTCACCTTTCCTTACCGCCTTTAATGAATCCCACAATGCTGGAGGCCAGCGATGATCTCACAAACCTGTCCCACCTCAATGAGCCTGCTGGTACGCCTTCAACTGTATCCTTCGCCCCCATCACTCCAAATTTTGCAGACGTCTCAGTAGATTATGAAGCTTACTTGTCATATCTCTCAGTGCTCCAAGCGATCCGACTGCGTTACCTTCAGAAGGAAATTTACACTTACAGTGGCATTGTTCTGATCGCGACCAATCCATTCGCTCGAGTCGACTCCCTCTATGTTCCAGGCATGGTTCAGGTTTACGCTGGAAAGCAAAGGGCTACCCAGGCACCACATCTATTCGCAATCGCCGAAGAAGCGTTCATGTTCGTCACTCGTTATTGCAAGGTTGACGATTCGCTAAGAGAGCTATTAGGGACATGATACGGGATAACAAAAACCAAACCATTGTTGTGTCTGGAGAGTCCGGAGCTGGTAAAACCGTGAGTGCGAAATATATCATGCGATATTTTGCGACTAGAGAATCGCCCGCCAATCCCGGGGCTCGCTTCAAACGAGGACCGGAGACCATGAGCGAGACCGAGGAGCAAATATTGGCCACGAATCCTATCATGGAAGCCTTCGGTAACGCAAAAACCACCCGCAACGATAACTCTTCAAGATTCGGCAAATACATTGAAATCATGTTTGATACCTCAACCAACATCATAGGAGCGAAAATTCGGACCTATTTGCTCGAACGGTCACGCCTTGTGTTTCAGCCACTGAAAGAGCGCAATTATCATATCTTTTATCAGCTTGTCGCTGGCGCATCGGATGAGCAGCGACGACAGCTCGATATCTTGCCGATCGAGCAGTTTGAATATTTGAACCAAGGAGGTTGCGCAACCATTTCTGGCGTGGACGATAGAGCCGAATTCGAATCGACAAGGAAATCACTTCTCACGATTGGGGTTTCGGATGCTAAACAAGCTGCCATTTTCAGAATCTTGGCCGGTCTGTTACATCTGGGCAATGTCAAAATCACTGCTACACGAAACGATAGTGTACTAGCGCCAACTGAACCGTCATTGGAGAAAGCCTGTGAGATCCTTGGAGTAGATGCAGCTGACTTTGCTAAGTGGATTGTCAAAAAGCAGTTGGTCACTCGTGGCGAAATAATCATATCGAATTTGAGCCAGGCGCAAGCCGTTGTTGTACGGGACTCTGTGGCAAAATTCATTTACTCTAGCTTGTTTGACTGGCTAGTTGACGTGATTAACCAGAGTCTAGCGACTGAGGAAGTTTTAAATCGTGTTTCCTCCTTCATCGGCGTTTTGGACATATACGGTTTTGAGCATTTTGCCAAGAACTCCTTCGAGCAGTTCTGCATCAATTACGCCAACGAGAAATTGCAGCAAGAGTTCAACCAGCATGTATTCAAGCTTGAACAAGAAGAGTATCTTAGGGAGCAGATTGATTGGACTTTTATTGACTTTTCCGACAATCAACCCTGCATTGATCTCATCGAAGGCAAGATGGGTATTCTCTCCCTTCTTGACGAGGAGTCACGTCTTCCCATGGGCTCGGACGAGCAATTTGTTACGAAGCTTCATACCAACTTCTCTGACAAGCAGCACGAATTTTTCAAGAAGCCCAGGTTTGGCAAGACATCTTTCACGGTCTGTCACTATGCAGTAGACGTCACATACGAGTCCGAAGGTTTCATCGAGAAGAATAGAGATACTGTTCCCGACGAGCACATGGCGATTCTTAGGGCCACGACCAATCACTTTCTCAGACAGGTCCTAGACGCGGCTTCCGCAGTTCGGGAGAAAGATGTCGCCTCTGCGATTTCGAATGCTGTAAAGCCCGCCGCCGGAAGGAAAATTGGCGTAGCTGTCAACAGAAAACCAACGCTAGGCGGAATTTTTCGTTCCTCCCTAATCGAGCTCATGAACACAATCAACAACACAGACGTGCACTACATCAGGTGTATCAAGCCTAATGAGGCCAAGGAGGCTTGGAAATTTGAAGGTCCCATGGTCCTTAGCCAGCTACGGGCCTGCGGAGTGTTGGAAACTGTTCGCATCAGCTGTGCAGGATATCCTACGCGATGGACATATGAGGAATTTGCCCTGAGGTACTATATGCTTGTTCACTCGGGTCAATGGACTTCGGAGATTCGTCAAATGGCGAATGCCATTTTGACCAAGGCATTGGGGACAAGCACTGGAAAGGGTCTCGACAAATATCAGCTGGGCTTGACCAAAATTTTTTTCCGGGCTGGTATGCTTGCATTCCTCGAGAACCTTCGGACGAGTCGTCTCAACGGATGCGCCATTCTCATTCAGAAGAATTTGAGAGCGAAATTCTATCGACGGCGTTATTTGGCCGCCCGCGAATCCATTGTTCGCACACAGTCGGTTGCCAGAGCTTACACGGCAAAAAGACGGACTCAAAAGCTGCGTACTGTCAAGGCCGCCACTACTATCCAGCGTGTCTGGCGTGGACAAAAGCAGCGCAGAAGGTTTAACTCAATCAGAAAAGACATGATTTTATTCGAGTCAACTGCAAAGGGGTATTTGCGCAGAAAACAGATCATGGAAACCAGAGTGGGCAACGCTGCGCTAGCCATCCAGAGAGCATGGCGATCTCGACGACAATTACGATCATGGAGACAATATCGTCACAAAATCATTTTGGTGCAAAGTCTCTGGAGAGGCAATACTGCCCGACGCGAGTACAAAACAATGCGTGAAGAGGCTCGCGACTTGAAGCAAATATCTTACAGACTCGAGAACAAAGTCGTCGAGCTAACTCAGTCTTTGGGATCCATGAAGGAGAAGAATAAGAACCTTGCGTCTCAGGTTGAGAGCTACGAAGGCCAAATCAAGTCATGGAAAACTCGACACAATGCTCTCGAGGCACGCACCAAGGAACTACAGACCGAGGCTAACCAGGCAGGCATCGCAGTTGCCAAACTTCAGGCCATGGAAGACGAGATGAAGAAGCTCCAATTAGCATTTGAAGAATCAACATCTAATATCAAAAGGATGCAGGAAGAGGAAAGGATGCTTCGCGAGTCTCTCCGCCTATCTAACCATGAGCTTGAGACAGCCAAGCAGACTAACAATGAGCGCGAAAAAGATAATACCAGCCTTCGACAAGAGCTCGAAGCTCTCCGTGATGCTTTAGAGGTGGCTAAGAGGAGTGCACCTACCAATGGGGAATTCACCAATGGAGCTGTCACACCATCGGCAGCATCTGGTCTTATTAACCTTGTTTCATCAAAGAAGCCAAAACGCAGAAGCGCCGGGGCAGAACCGCGAGACCTGGATCGTTTTAGCGGTGCATACAACCCACGACCAGTTTCCATGGCTGTTACCAGCACGGCTCATCGGCAAAACTTATCCGGCACCACCTACATTTCCAGTTTTGACAATATCGAAATTGAACTCGAGAGTCTTCTTGCCGATGAAGAAGGCCTGAACGAGGAGGTGACAATGGGCTTAATTCGCAATCTCCGAATTCCATCTCCCAACACAACCCCGCCACCTTCAGATAAAGAGGCCTTGTTCCCCTCGTACCTGATCAACTTGGTCACATCGGAAATGTGGAACAACGGGTTTGTGAAAGAATCTGAGAGATTCTTAGCCAACGTGATGCAGTCGATTCAACAGGAAGTCATGCAGCATGACGGTGATGAGGCCATTAATCCGGGCGCCTTTTGGCTGTCTAATGTCCACGAAATGCTATCCTTTGTCTTCTTAGCAGAGGACTGGTATGAGACGCAGAAAACAGACAATTACGAATATGACAGACTTTTAGAAATTGTAAAGCATGACCTGGAAAGCCTTGAATTCAACATTTATCACACTTGGATGAAAGTACTCAAAAAGAAGCTTCACAAAATGATCATTCCCGCCATCATTGAATCTCAATCGCTGCCTGGCTTCATTACCAATGAGAGCAACAGGTTTCTTGGCAAGCTTCTGCAGTCAAACTCCTCACCAGCTTACAGCATGGACAATTTGCTTAGCCTCCTGAATAGCGCCTTCCGTGCAATGAAAGCCTTTTATCTTGAAGATTCCATCATAACGCAGACAGTCACAGAGCTACTTAAGTTGGTAGGCGTGACAGCATTCAACGATTTACTTATGCGACGTAACTTTTTATCCTGGAAGCGAGGTCTTCAAATCAACTACAATATCACAAGAATTGAAGAGTGGTGCAAGAGTCATGATATGCCCGAGGGCACATTACAGCTAGAGCATTTGATGCAGGCGACAAAGTTGCTTCAGCTGAAAAAAGCCACTATGAATGACATTGAAATTATACAAGATATATGCTGGATGCTTTCGCCGAATCAAATCCAGAAGCTTCTGAACCAATATCTGGTGGCAGACTATGAGCAACCAATTAATGGTGAGATCATGAAAACCGTGGCGTCACGGGTCACAGAGAAAAGCGATGTTCTACTTCTTCAGGCTGTCGACATGGATGACAGCGGGCCTTATGAAATTGCCGAGCCTCGATCAATTACAGCCCTCGAGACTTACACGCCATCATGTGAGTATTGGTAATCTCTGAGTCTCCTGAGGTAGAGGAGTAACTGTTTTTAGGGCTGCAAACTCCACGGTTGAAGCGATTGGCAGAGATAGTCTCGGCGCAAGCCATTGCACAACAGGAGAAGCTTGACAACGCGGGAGTTGATGATCTTGACAGGACAGAAGTACTAAGTGAGGTAGATGAAACGGAGAATGGTAGAGAAACCGGAGCTGAAACATTGGAGCATTGAAGATTCAGCAGATGGTATGTTAAATTTTTTGAGATGTCTAGAGAATGCAGTCAAGCAACACTCAGGTGTCATACTCCAAGGCAACTTTCCTGTCATTATGCTATCAATTGTCATAGTTGGCAGAAGTCGAATAGCAACTACGCAGTTCAAAGACGGCTCACTTGCAATGTTGTTATGTAATTAACCAAAAAATCAGTAATTAGCTATTGAGGCTAGCTTGTTAGTTACCTAACTTATGAGGCTTTGTATTACTGTCTCGGCTGAACTGCGGGGGGGGGGGGG
>KB853903.1:60275-76311 GCA_000372705.1 Cerataphis brasiliensis yeast-like symbiont
CTCGGCTCGTCGTTCGAGGATTCAACGACGATGGCAAGCATGAGGTGTTCACGCAGTCACCGACGATCTAGCGCATTAGTCAGCGATTGATCTTCGCACTGGCACCTGCCCTTTGCGCAGCCGGCATGTCGCTTGAACTTCGCGACATAACGCAGGCGTACACGCAGTCGAAGTCTGACCTGAAGCGCACGATTCTCGCGGAAGTGCCTCCACAATTAAAGAAAGACTTCTCAGGGGGTACTGTCCTCTGGATCAAACGGACCACTGTATGGCATCGCGGAGACCGGCTTGCGTTGGTTCGACACTTATATGCGCCACCATTGCGAGAACCTGGGAATGCTTCGGTCAAGCTACGATCCATGCCTGCTCTGCCTGCTCATCACCGACAACGGCACCCCGCGCAACAGAGGCCTCGATTTTGGCATGACTGGACTCCAGACGGATGACACGCTTAACCTGGGCACACAGTCCTTCATGAAGGAGGAGACAGAGTTGAGGAAGGCCGAGTTGAGCCTTGATATCGCGCCGAAAGAGCAAGGCGCGAGGATTAAGGCGGTTGACGACAAGGATGCGCACGAGTACGTCGTCCAACGCGCTCGAGGGGCCTATGTCGCTTCCATCTGCCAGCCGGAGGCAGCCTTCGATCTCTCTGTCGCGGCGCAGTTCCAGGCGCCAACCAAAGCTGAATTCAAAATTCTGAATCATCGCCTTGCCTGGCAGGCCGAGAACTAGGACAAGGGTCTGAGCTACGTCCCGATTGACCTCGCTACTGCAAAGTTGCTCGTCTTTGTGGATGGCTCTTTCGCCAACAATCACGACCTGACATCGCAAAACGGGTACGTGATTGCCCTGGTCAACGAAGACGAGCAGGAGAAGAACGTTTTCCGGATCCGCGGAAATCTTTTGTACTTGTCGTCGACCAAGTGCAAACGTGTCACGCGGAGCGTCCTCGCGTCAGAGATCTACGGCATGGTCGCCGGCGTGGAACTCGGGTTCGTGCTCGCGGAGACGCTGCACATGGTGACAGACCAGCTACGGTTCCCTCGCGTGCCACTCGTCGTTTGCACTGACAGCTACTCGCTGTACGAGTGCTTGGTCAAGCTCGGCTCGACCCTCGAAAAGCGCCTAATGATCGATATAATGGCGCCGCGGCAGTCGTACGAAGGCCGCGAAATTTTCACCAGCCGCTGGATACGGGGCGGCGATAATCTCGCCGACGCGATGACGAAGGCATCGCCGAACGGAGCCCTTTCGCGCTTCGTTAACACGAACGTGACCACCTTGCGTGTTGAGGGCTGGGTAAATCGCGGAGAGGGAGACGGGCACAAGACCGACGGTAGCGGCAGCAGCGCGGGCGCTGCTCCCACATTCATTTGAAAATCTCCTTTGTCGCAACCCGATCACTTCCTGTTTTCCGATGTCCGCAATGCAAGCAACGGCAAAGAGAAGAGAGCCAGTGTTGGTAATTCTGACCTTGCCGTTGCTGTCAATGCTGTGGGAACCGACTTCGAATCTGGTTATCGCATAAAGCGAGACCCGCCGGACTCCACATGAAGTTCTCGCGATGCCGCACTTGGAGAAGCCTTACGGGCGCTCAGAAGCCTACTTCAAGGGTGCGCTCCCGTTGCCAGTCCCCATGAAGATAGGAGAGAGAAGATAGATCAAATCAACCAACGTACGTTGGATAAGCCTATCCACAAGTTATAATTTTAGTTGAGCACCGAGAAGAGTTGGACGCGTAAATGGGAAAGCCTCTTTCCCGCCTCCAGATGAACTTCAACTCAGATTTGAATTCAAGCATCACATTTTTCAAAAAGGGCAGCAAGTTAGCGATCTATCATGCAGAAGTAGCCATACCGACAGTTGAAGATCCGCGGGACCCACCCTGTGATGCGGGTAAAACATACAGTGCGGAAATCACGTGGTGTAGAGTCAAGTAGAAGCACGGAGGCCACATAAAAGTTCTGATGACAGCAAGTTAGAGATCGATTTTTCTCAGAGTTCTCTCTTCCTACGCTACGTGCTGCAGGGACGAGTCTCAGTATATTAACAAGTAGCTGCCTGGACGCAAGGCATTGCTGAACAGACGATAACTATACCTCACTCGGCATCGGTCTTGACTCAGACTGCAAGTTTTTGTCATGAATAATTCAGTTCTTGTCGGCGACATTGTAGAGCGGCATGCGAGCACCTCCAAGACCCCCGAGCTTCCGACTGTTTGTACATCCTCTTCCACGGGCTTCCCGCTGCACAGGCACCGATGGAAGAAGCCGGCCACTAAGCAACGGCGAACTGTCGCTCCCGACACCACTAATCTTTCCTCAGCAGATGCGAGGCACAATGCCGGAATGGCACAAAAGCTGACACGAGAGGCGGCACACGGGATCGAATTGAAGCCACAGACAAGCATCGAAGAGGCAGAAAGAAGACGCATCGACGAGGAAAATCGACAGAGAATCGCGAGTATGTCGTCGCAAGAGATTGCTCAGGCCCAAGACGACATCATGCGCGGCTTCAACCCTACGCTGATAAAACGGCTTCTCCAGCGGGCAAATATAAATGAGCAGAGCGGTCCTTCGCCATTTGATCCTCCTTATCTCGACGGAGAGACCGTAGCCGACTCCAAGGCAAAGGACTCATCAAGTTCGGCCTCTGATGCAATGCGCTCGAGTGCCCAAGCTACAGCAGCAGAAGGCACAACTACTTCTCCCGGTAAAAGAACCGAGGTTCCTTTCGACGAGGATCGGGCACCGCCGAAAATCCCTCCCGACCTCTTCCCCATCACGAACCTATCCAAGTCGTCCCATTTCCCTGTCCCTCCGACAATCCCTGACCTTGATCCTTCGGATCCTAACTTTCTGGTGACGCTCCACGAAAAATACTTTCCAAACTTGCCTGCAGATCCGAGCAAGCTCGCTTGGATGGCACCAGTGCCCACCGAGGACAGTGCCGCCGACAAAGAGTCGCCTTATTATCCCCACCCCGAAATTTCCGTGTCAGCTCTGAGGTTCGACTTCCGCGGTCGACTACTCTCGCCGCGCATGAGTCGTTCTATACCTATCAACAAAGGGCTTCATCATCACGGGGAAGCGCCCGAAGCGGCCGGATACACGGTTGCAGAGCTGGCTCGACTGGCACGAAGCGCTGTGCCTGCCCAGCGGTGCTTAGCCTACCAAACACTCGGAAGAGTCCTCTACCGGCTGGGACAGGGCGCATGGGGAAAGACGGAGGATGACCCGATAGCGATGGGAATATGGAGCTCAATGAAGCAAGGTCGAGCTCTCGATAGCCTGCTGGAGGCCGCATCGGTTGAGGGTGGACACAGGGGAAGTCGGGCATATGCGCTAGAAGCGCTCTGGCTCTTTGAGAAGGGTGGGTGGAAAGAGAAGCATAAAGCACAATAAGTTTCGGCGATGCGATACAGGAGCGGCCGAGACAAGCCTAGCAATGACCTTCTGCGGGTATGATTTGCGTTACCTGAACACACTCATGACATACTAGCGATCTCTACGGGGGGGCCTGCAGCAATAGGAACAAGTTGGCTTGACACCGTCTTCCTTTCGAGCTCGTATACGAAGCGCATCTCCAGGCGCACAAGGATTACAGAATCTTCGCATTTGATGGGAAAACTTCGAATTTCTCAGCTCTCGCGACCTGACACTGAAAAGTACGGAAAATAATACTCCCACAGCTCTAACCTACCTATCGCACACGATGTCTTCTCGACCTGCGTTTTTGAGCCCCCAGGACACCAAACCCTAGAAGTCGACTGTCTCGACAGCCGCCGTAGCTGTCACCTCAACATATCTTATCCCATACTAGTCCTAATATCTGGTAGCTAATTCAGTAGGTCATTGAGAGCGATCAAGAGACTGCAGTGCTCAAAAAAGCTGGTAACTACGACAGAGTCTCCGGTTGTACTTCCAAAGGCGGAGGCAGAACTTTCAGAGCGGTCACTATCAGCATCAATGCTTCTGCCGCTAACCTCTCTGCCTGGCTGTATCAGCATGGCGATCCCTAGCAGTAGAAGCAGCGAGTTCCTTGTAGTCGGGGCTCTTCATAATGCAACCGGTTCGAAATGTGGCCCCGAATGGCTTTGACGGGTCGCTCAATATCGTAAACCGAACTGGTAGTCACTCTCCAGTCCGCAAACTGCACTGACAGCTTCTTCGTCGTCTTCAAGACGGATTGAACCGCAAACCGTGGTCTGTGCTGACAGTTAACTAAATGTACTCCGCATGCCGTACGGACACTCTGCATACTTGACAGGCGTCCCGGAACTGAGCTCTTGTTAATGACTTGTTGCTATTCCGTTCCTTCGTCCAAATTTTGCATCCATTTGGTCGTCAAGCGCATTGAAGTATCATATACAACCATATCGAATGACTGTTCATGACTTGGCGATTTTGTAGGTCTCCTTCCTAAACTCTGCCATCCCACTTTATGGCTCAGGCTGATAATGTCACCGCCAGTTCAAAATTTCTCATCCGAATCAACACTCTGGTCTGACAATATCGAACCAGGCCGCCGGGTTGAACCAAGCATAGATCACACTATTGATCCACGGACTAATCGTGTAAACCGCGACTAATAGCGCCCGAAACCTGCCACATTATATAGGAGGTAGATAAGGGGTCGCAGTCACCTAATCGTAACTAATTCTTTCTTTATCTCTTCAAAGAAGATGCTTTGCATTTAAGCCTTGAGCTTCGACACGACTTAGATTACGATCGTCATAGAGACCTGGTGAAGTGAGGAGGCCCGTTGTGAGAGGAAACTACGCCGGCGTAGGGGACACGGAGGTAGTTCCAGGTATAGGTTTTATTGAACCATGCAAAAGAAAGAGATCAACTACAAAGAGAGCGCGACGGTCATGGTCGTTACAATAAATACAGAATTTCTCGTTCGGGTCCTGAGGGACCGGGAACCCTCAACAGGAGGAGCCTCTACCACGGAGCTCGCCGAAAAGCCCACGGGAGGCGCAAGGCAACCGCCCGCCGGGAAGACCGATGTTCGCGGAGGAGGCCGACGGCAGTACGGAAGCCGGCAGAAGGCTGCCTGCCATTTCCCGATTTGCCCATGAACCAAACATGGGCCATACAGGCGTTAGCCTGTGACACCCGTGAAGATATAGTTAGAGATCCTTGACACAGGAGTTCCTTTTGCCTTTAGAAGAATGTAAACTGCCCAATGATTTTGAACAAGATGGCCACGCTCCGATGATCACAGCCGTTTCCGCAAAATTCAATCTCTTCCCCCCCTCCATTCTCCTACATCAAAAGCATATACCAAGCTGTGAAGGTTCAACCATCGTCGGCTTCGTCCTCTCCATCAGAGTTGCTCTCTGTCTCAACAGGATCACTGCATGCTTTCGTTGCGGGCGTATCTGTAACCGCAAATAGGGGGTGACTTGCTTCCAGCGGACGATTGTGACTACATCCCCTGCTGCACTTGCAGCCTGTTCACTTTCTGGATGTGCAGGGCTACCCTCAACGTCGTACGAAGTGCGCAGATGTTCTAGCAACGGCTTGTACTCGTCGTAGTCGAAATAAACCCGGGCACTTAAGATCCCAAGCTCGATAGAAAGCCATGCTGGGAGAACTATGCCGTCGCCAAGATGCGGAAGGCAGTAGTATCACAAACCGCACTCGTGAAGCATGGTTTTCGTTGTCGGGGTCACGTACAAGATGAGGTGCACTGGTGGACTCTGTGACTTTCTCAAGAGAGGGATCAGGAGTTCAGCTTCTTCCGGAATTACCACCAAGGCCGTTTGAGTAGAAGGGCTCCAAAGAACCCACTCCACGGGACGCTGTTAATTGTTTTAGCAAGCTTGCTGCCTTCTGGAATACAACATGGCAAACGTAAGGGATAAACTTTACCAGAAAGTTGTCGCCCGCATTGCCTAATCCTGCTTCAATGGTTCGTGTAAACTCTAGCGATACGAACAGCTGCTCACTCTTTATGCGAAGACGATACTGCTTGCCTACACACGTTTCTTGAAGAAACTTTGAGGCCCTCTGGCATCCTTTGTCATCGGCGACGAGTATGCCGACTTCCACGAAATGTCGGATGGTCGGATGTAAGCCGGGAAACCGGAGGCCCTTGAGGTGATTACTTTTCTGAACCTGGCGCACTTCTTCTACGTGGAACTCGACCTCCCTTTCCTGTTCTACCTCGTCCATTGCGGAATTAATTTGCTCGCCGACTTGATTCAAACCGCTTTGCTGTGCCTGAACCTCCTCTGCGATATGGCAAAGGCTCGGATGCAAGTCGGAAGGTATATCGTTCTGGTGGCGATTATTCGAATCTCCATAGAGTTCGTTAAGGTCCAAGCGCTCTCGTGACATGACAGCGTCGAGCACCGCTTTTCTGTCGTCGCTACTCGTCAGAAACCTTGGGTGTTGCAGGATGGCATTTGTGCGGCGACAGAACTCGAGGCCTTGTGCAACAAAGAGATTCTGCAAATGCTCATTGGCTTGACATGTCTGTTCGAGAAGCCAGCGAACAACATCGAACGAGTCAACCAGATCGGATTCTGTCTTGTGGCATACGCCCAAAATGCTCCGATAGACTTCAGGCGGCGCGCAGAAAAGGATCGACTGCGTTGTGGCAAGTTGTCTGAGTCTCATGGCAGCTACGTTGTGTATTAGTCTTGCGAAATATTTTTGACGCGGATCGATCTTGCTCACCTTGAACCGTGTGATCTTTGGTCTGTCCGAGAGCCAAGGTCAGAGCACCTCGAGCAAATCTTGGCAACTTCAGATCGGTTCCCCGGGTGTGAGCCTCATCCAAATAAACTAGGCAATTCCTCAAGTCTTCGGCGAAAGGAGTGGCCAAAAGAGGAATTGGATGTTCAATTTTGCGGTAGCGGACCCAGGCTCTGTTGTCATTTTGAAAGAAAACAGCTGCGGCCGCATCATGGTCAAATTCAAGCCATTTTTTAACCAGGCTGTTGTTATCCATCTCCAAAATTTGGGCGCCAGCATCGATAAGTATGCGAATATTTCTTTGTTTCAAGAGCCTAAGTAAGATCGGTTTCGGAAAACCGCGATCCATTGTTGTGTGAAGTTACCGTCAATTCGCGGTTCCTTTCTTGAAGAAGATATGTCAAGACTTCTGCGCTTGTATGCCTCAGGCTCGGCAGGTCATCTTGCTTTATAGTCAGTGGAAGTAGTCGCCGGTTGTCGTTTGTGCCACTGAAACCAGTTGTTCTGGCTCGAGCCTGTTCTTCCGGATCTAGTGGGAATAGCGGAATGTCCCACCCGGACGATTGCAATTTCAATGAGAACTGCTTTGCGTAGCGTGGGAAAACAAAGTTGTTCATGTAATGATCGAGAACATTTCTTGTCAATCGAAGGTGCCCCCAGAGCTCTTCCACCTGTTCCTCATCGTCCGTGTTGACGAGATTCCAGTGGTGGAGAGCGGCTGGTAAGAAGCGACATCCTGCGGTCCAAGCATCATATTCGGAAGCCGGGTCCTCAGATTTCAGTACATGACCGAGACCCTCGCGAAATTGCGGAAGGGTGAGACCCGAATAGTAGAATGACAAACACGTAAATACAATTGCAACATCGGGAAATCCGAACTCGGCCTGCTCGGAAGGTATGCCCTTTGCCTCGAAAGCGACAGCAAGTGGTGGTCTGAGTGGATGAAGGCCATACTGAATATTCCACCTTTTCTTAAGGCACAGAAAAAGAACACCTTGACCAATAAGTCCACGAACGACAAGAATGGTACGGAAAGCTTTTTTTTTGGAACGAAGCAAGTTTGAGACTCTCAAAAAAGTCTCTTTATCTGGCTTGTCGTTGGAAAGCATACTTCTTAGGTCCTTTCTCAAAGCGCCTAAGATTGAGTCCGGGAGTCCAAGAACTGATGTACGCTCGTTGCAAATGGTATCCAGAAGTCGTCGTCGAAGCTCTATCTCAACGGTTTCATGAACTAAATGGATCATAGGGTAGCCTGGCGGCCGATTAACCACCTGAATTCCTTGAGGGAAGCGTTGGCAGAGATAGGCAAGATTGTCGTGCACGAGTGATAGGATAGCTTGTACGACTTTCCAACGATCAGGATGTCCATCCACAGGCACTAGCTCGCCACTGGGGTATACCAGCTGAGTTTTGACAGCCAAAATGAAGTCAGACTCGTCGAGCACATCGCGACTCATCCGGGGCATCCAGGACTGGATACAGATCATCTCTTTAGCTTCTTTGAGCTTAGCGTCAAAAATTTGTTGATGTCCGCTGAGCTGAAAAGAAAGAATATTTTCTGGAATGGTTAGGATGACTCCTGAGCACTCGAGTATCTCTTTATGAAGATCAAAGTAGAGTTTCAAAATTTCCGAGCTAAGGGGAGTGCGCCGAGAGAATGGTATGTGTCTCATTTCGCGGCCAAGGAGGCCTCCAACGCGGGACTGCAACGTCTGAGCTGTTTGCTGTAGCAAAGCCTTGGGCACGACTAGTCGACAGAGCTGCTTTTTATCAGCCAACACAGTCAGCACCATTGGGACAATGCATGAAGTTTTGCCTACACGATTAGTTAGCCATTGCTCTCCATTAAAAAAATGAACACGCGCCGATCTTCGCACCTCTGCCCATATTCAGCTGTAATACCGAATTCGAGGAAGAAGTCGGAGATATGATGGCGTTCGCAACGTCAACCTGCTCTCGCCGAATGAGAATATTGCTTTCAATATCAAGCAACATCCAATCAGGAAATTCGAGCGGGCTCCAGTTCTCGTGTCCTCGATCTGATAGGTGCTCCAACAGCCTTTGTTCGTCTTTACTAAAATGCGCAAAGTGAAGCCTCGTCAGCCACTGAAAGGTCGTGATGAGGGTGCCATATACGACAAAAAGCTCCTTCATTCCAGGGCCGAATACAGCGTTCTCTCTTGAGCGGAGTTGGCTGAGAACAGATATGGGTGATATCCGTGGCCAGAGATTTCCCAGCTTCAACCATCGATATCGGTCATCGTTCATGCACAGAGTCTCTTGGATGACATATAGAAGTCTAGAGATGGCTTTCTGTGATATCCGAATTGCACTTTCTATGGTATGAAGGGTAGGTCGTCTCACTCGACTTTGGCCTGTGTTCACAAATTGACGCAGTGCATGGCAACTCCAGAGTAAGTCCCTTCCATATAGCTGCCACAAGGGCTTTTGCAACTCCGTGAAGAGGAAAAGAGCTTTTTCGAGCTTCTTTATATCCTCGAGGCGAGGCTTGTCTGTGATATGGATTTGTTCATCTTCCACTGATGTAGCAAGCTCCAACGCAATGTTGGCCTCGAGCTCAGTGACTTGATCAACGCAGTTATTAGGTCCTGGCTTGGCAATAAGCTCCTTCAATGATGGCACTGCCGTTCTGTGATGCTCCGAGGAAGTGTTTTCTTCAATAAAAATCCAGGGCCGAGGAGATGAGGCTTCCGTGGATCCTTGATGACGATCCAAGATGACTTGCACATCTCGAATGTGATCGGATAGTTGGAAATTATCGTAAAGCCGATTCCACTCTAGAGCCGAACTTTTCCAAACATTAGTCTTTTCCAAGCCTTGGACACAGAATGGCTCCACGTCTGGCTCGGCGCATGGCCACTGCCTCATGAGAAAAGTGGCAAGATTATCGGCCTCAGTCTTGCTCAACTCCATGGCTGAACTTCCTTCCGAATCGGTAGTCAAGTGAATGATATTCTTCAGAGCGTCCAAAGTTGGACTTTCCGCAAACCTGAATCTAGCAAAGTAAGGCTGTACAGGGAAGTATACTTGCTTCAAGTCCGAGAGCCTGACGAATGCACAAAGGACTTCAATGGCTCTTAAATCAGCCGATTTGCTGAAAGCAAGCAATCCTAGCCGAAAAACAGCGTCGTAAGCATTTTCCTCGTTTATTTTGCAGCAGAAAGTGACCAAGCCTCCCCATTGTTCCTTCAAGGAATCACTGATCATTGCGTCTAGAGAACCCAGGAGATGATTGGATGAATCATCCCTAAAACCACCGATAAAATCGCCTTTCAGCTTCTCGATAATTTTATGAAGCTGAAGCTTGTTATTTGTGGCGAAGGGTTGGCTATTCAGAAGCTTGACAATGCGATGAACATTTATCGCTGAGACCGTGTTTGCTTGACGGTCCCTCGACGTATACTCGGTTTCGCTTTCATCTGGCTTGGGCGAGAAGGCGGACTGAGCGCGCTCGTAGATATTTCGGCGTATTACAGCGCGTTGCTGGAGATTGACATCAGAATTTCCCTGATCTTGTAAAATTTTCTGATGAGTTTGTAAAGACAGTTTATTTTTGTTGACTCCAAGTTTTTGAGCTTGAAAAACTTTGAGACGTTCAGACTTGAGAATTATGCCGTCAATAAGCTTCCTAAAGCCGTCGTGTTGAATTGTCGTGGTTAAGTTTCGATTCCAATGGACCTTTTGCAAAACGTGCTTATCCTTTGGAAAGAACATTCGTTCCGGACAGAGATTTTTGATTCTGTCAACGATATAACAAGCGCTAGGCTTTAGAGGGCTCCATGGCTGACAATTTACCGAGCTAAGGATATGGTACGCTTCCTCAGTGCCAGTAGAAGACGTCAGAGAATCTGGTAAGGCGAACGATGTGACTGCATGAAACAAGGCTAAAGAATATAAGAGACGTTCTTCTGGCGGACAAGTAAGGCGTCCAAGAGTATTGTCAATTTCGAACTTTCCATAAGACTCGGGGTTTATGACACGAATTGAAACGTGAATTCCATATCGCTCACAAACGAGTTGCCTCGAGTCTTCCAATCTTCCCAGGCCGATGATGACGCTTCGACGTTGATGACCCTCGACGTTCCGAAGGACAAGTTTGCTTTGAAGCCCATACAGAGTCCCACAATCTTGATCAGGGTCGATTTCAGATTGCAACTTTTCACACTGCAGTAGCTTTCTCTGATTTACGAAAAACGAAAGCTGAAGATCTCTAAGGTCCACGCGTAGTGGGCCCTTTTCAGGCTGATAAACAGTGAGCCGATGAGGATCTAAAAAGTCTCCAAAAATATGGCTGATCATCCCGAAAGTTTTCGAACTAAAGTCCACAAGTCGTGAGTTACGCCGCTTAGCCTGGCCTGAGTGAATGTCGAGCACCCATTGTGATTTGCGTGGCTGAGTATCCCAAATTTCAGGCTGTTTTCGGATATGAAGACACCCGGAGCTAAGATCGAGCCAGTGACGGCAATCCTGAATGAGCTCTGCCGGTAAGTCGCATGAATCTTGGCTCCCAAAAACTCTCGCCGGGATGTATTCTAATATTGTCGCTGCATAACGATTTCGAATTACAGCCTTTACGACCACTTGGGTGCCACGGCGGCCGAAATGGAATTCTTGATTATGCCTGCGATGCCAAAATTGATGGCTCATACCATGCATCTGAGAGGGATAAGCTGAAATAGTATCGTTCCCGAACAGATCTTGAACGTCTTGCGATTCGATGATTTCGACTGGTGGTTTCCCCAGTGGCTGCCCATCAATAAGAAGGTGACCCTGGACGAAATTGAAATGAGCGACCTGCTCCCGATAGAACTTGTTTTCAAGATTGCTTAGTCTGGACACAATCCAAAAATCTTCGGGTAAGAATTGCCAATCGCCGAATTGTAGGTTGGGGGACCCTTGAGTTTCTGCAGATAGAATATTTTTTATAGCGCTGCTCAAGGCCCCCGGATATCGTCGAATAGAGTTTTCAATAGTCTCACGCAAGCGAAAAGCCGTCTTCATGTCTCTCATGAGCATGCTCTGCAATTTTGATGGGAGTTTCGCTGTATCCACTGTAAGGCTTTGTTGCAGTATCACCGAAGCTTTCACGAACGAGCTGAGCTCTTCGGAGTTCATAAGCCTCTCATTTTCCACGAAAATTGCAAAAGTTCGTCGGCAAAGCATAGCGGCGTACAAGCGATATTTTGTAATTGTGTTTGTGACATCCATAGTTGACGTGGTCCTCCGTTCTTCGGCGAGCTGGGAAGCCCAACGCGACGTCACCGAGCGAGCTATTTGAATAATCTTTTCAGTGCGTCTTCGCATATCTCCTTCTGTGAGAGAATATTGCCAAAGTATCAGTGTCAGCAGCAGTTCCATGCAATTAACTTCGCGCCAGTTAGTCTCGATGGTGCAAAGACGCTTCCCGATTTGTTCGGTCAGCCTTTCACAAAACTTTTCATCTCGAAAAACGACGTGTGTATCTCGCAGGACATCCACGGCGCACAAAGCAGGGCCTGCCTGCACCGATATTTGTCCAAGAATCATCATGCTCTCGTCAGAGCTGAAGTTCAAATTAGCCGAGCCAAGCTCTGCTAAAATTGTCAACCAGCGCCTATTGTTGCCTGAGAGCAGCCGCTGGAGCGCCATGAACTCCTGAAACGATAGTTGCGGCGAGCATCGAGTCTGGTTGGCCAATTGGTCGTACGAGGGTATTCCATCCGTCCAGTTGGCCTCTTGGGTCTTTGATACCGGAGTCGAGTAAGAATTTGGGAAGACGTATGCCGCAGAGGTGCCGGAATGTAACTTGTTCTTTAAAGCTGGCGATCCAGAATCCACTGATCGTATCGTAGAAGTCATAATTCAAACCACTCGGAAGAATCACGCTATTCTGATCAACTTTCATTTTCTGATTTCTATAATGGCTTTGCAGAAAAGACTTGGTTGATGAAGCCAAAGAGACACCTTCAATTTCAGATTCTTGGAATCTTTTGAGGCAACAGTCATTTTTCAGGAGCATCTTTGCCGGAGACTGAGACTTCAAGTTAGGACATCCCAGCTGGCTCATGATCGTCCAAGTAGCATTGCGATAGACTTGGAAATATCGTGGTATCAGTAGCTCGAAAATCACGGCGGCTTGATGGGCTTTACTCGAAGGGAGATAGTCCTCGTGGGCGTCTATGCGCATTCTTCTGCGGCAGCGCCAGTAATAGCACCGTGCACAACCCTGAACAATTTTAACTCCGTTCTCAAACCTGCATGAGCAACTTGCTTTGGAAATTTTGGCACTCAAGTCATCGTATTGGAGGCTTGACACTTTCAATTCTTCTTTTTTTTCTTGGGCCGCACGCTTCGAGGCTGCTTCGACGGCCTGCCTGAGAGCTTGCATTCGCGCACTTTGATCGTCGTCGCACTTCTCAAAAAACCGAACGGTAAAACTGTTTGAACTTGGGCCGCTCAAAATGGTCTGATCTCTAAGTGTGCATTGTTTGATTCGTTCGGCCAAATGACTTTGGATATGACGAAGCTGTTGCAAGTCAAACTTCCCAGAAAGTTGAAGAACATTCAGCATTTCTGGTAGAAATAATGGTTGATATTCGCGAAGAAGTTGGCAGACCGTGATGGCGTGCTTGTCCATCTCGACCCAAAGAATTAAGATTCTCAGAATGAAGGCGCTGATTTGACCTGAATCAGACATGGTTGCTTCATCACCACGGATATCTGAGAGCATTCTTAAAATTAACTGGCCGGCTTGTACACAACGGTCCTGATGTGCAACTTGAGCCTGAAGGGCTGCTGACAGTTGCTGTCGACGATCGACATCTTCTTCTGCAGCTGCGCGCTGAAAGTGGCGACTCGCCACTGCAGAGATTTTCTCAATCCCTGCGGAAGCCAGTGATGGAAGTTTTAGCGTCAGCGTTGTCTCGTGACTGAAAGGCTGCTGTTGGACGATGTTTCTCAAGTAATTGCCGCTATTCAAAAGCGAAAGACGACAGCATTCCTCGTTGACGCGAGTGGGAAGCAGAGGGATGCTGCGTGTGATTTTCCTCTTGAAATGGGCCCAGGCGGCCTCAATTTGTTCAGTTGCATTGGTGATTGCGAGCTCACATTGCCTACCAACTGAGTCGAAAAGCATCTGATAGGTGGCAGAAACGTCCTTAGAGGCAAAAGACTTTTGATGCTGTAGTTTGGCTAAGCGTCGGCAGAGCTTGGCTCGGAGGACCACCGTCATATCAGGCGGGAGTTGGCCCACGCAATCCGCTAGAAGCTGAGAAAGCAGAGCGCAGATGAGGAACTTGTAATAAGCTCCTCCTTGTTCACTGCCTAGCGTTTGATTGAGATGGCGCTGTACAGCGACGCGCAGCGCCAACCAACTCGGTTCTCTCCGCCAAGGAGTTTCGCCTTGTGCGAGGTTGATATCGTCCCTGACACGCTTTCGTAGCTTCGGAGTATCGACAGACTGACCGATTGCTTCTAGGAGCGGCATTAAAAACTGCGTGATCAGGCCAGGGTCGCAGGAGTCTCGAATTTCGACCACGGGTACTGCAGCTTTGACGGCCCGGGCAGAGAACTGTGGCAAAGATTCCTCGGCAGCCTTCGCCAAAAAACTTGCCAGATTCTTCTGAAATGATTCTTGTTGAAACACGTTCCAAGGAAGCTCAGCAGCGCGGCCAGGGAATTCCCAACCAAGCGTGTTGTTGGCGGCGAGAACATCCTGGCTTGAAGGGGAAGTTTCGAAAAGTTCGAAGATTATGTTTGCCTGTCGGCCAGCTCTGAGTGAAGCTCAGCATATTGGGTGAGATCATCGATAAGGGCACCGTAAGGTGTTAGGTTGACGCAAACTCACCGGACATTCGGACGGATGAGCAGTGCCGCGTTTTGGGCTGCTAACCGCACTAGGTGAAGTTCATCAGGCTGTCCCAACTTGGCCCAGTCATCTAGTAGGCTCTCGGCCTCCACTCGCGATTCCTTGATTCCTTGGCACATGCGAAGACAACGATCAACTGAGGTCCACTGGTCGCCAGCGACATGATACAAAGTTTGACTTGCATCCAGCAGACGCTGCAATATGTTAGAGGAAATTGCTTCAGGGTCAGGATCTTGCTGAGCAGGAATTTTAGGTGGTAAGACGAAGTGGTTGAAGATCAAATCGATAGAAGCCATGTTCGCCTCTGCAGAGTGTGAGTTGACAGAGATGACGATACTTCAGCCTTTGCACGTATGGTGCTTCGACTGGGATGAGGGAAAATGATGATGTGGGTAGACATAGAATTTATCCAAATGCAAACACAAACACGAAGAAGAAAGAACTGAGATAAAACTTGAAATAGTGTCCGAGACGGTGCGTGCCACGTTTGCCTCGTTGCCTCCACAGTTCGGCATCCCTGAGTGCTTTCATTTGCCCCCATATCGCCTTGCCTATTGAGCTACTTTGAGCACTCAAGCGCATGGAAGACCCGCTGGCAAACGCGCTCCATCTCATAGGAGCCGTTTGGGTATGGGGTAGGCAATCATGTGGCACAGCGCAGGGATCAACGCAATCAGCCGCCAGCAAACAAACGAGCTGATGTTTAAATGGTTCAGGCAATTTGGCACGAGAACCAATGATTTGAATTCACAGTTATCCAAGTATGAAATCTTGAACTTAATAAACTGGCCATCATAATGAAAAGACCTATGCTGTGAGTTTGTGGTTCGTGGCACGGAGAAACTTGAGACGCTGTTCAGCCGTAAGGCTGACTTTACCTCTATCTTCCCATTATGTGGGTTTAGCTCAGACGGGGTCTATAAGTTTCTTGGGCTCTGACTGGTCTCAGATTCGTATGCACAGCCTCAAAACAAAGAGCAACTGTACGATGGTTTGATGACTGGATAGCTGATAAAGGCCTGTATGTGACCCAAGGGCCTGTGAATATGATGTGAATCTGGATGCCCCCTATCTCTCTAGCTATGTTGTCGATGATTTGAATCGTGCGTCACGTGAAAGAAGAAATTTCACGTGCGCCATACCAGAAGAGCAAACGACGCGGGGGCACGCGCTAGCCGCATCCCCCGGTTCGATGGGCGTTTGGAGACGCCCGGCAAGAAGGTAGCAAAAGGGTTCGAAGCCCGTCAATCCAGGCCGACCCATGGCGCAGCAAAAAGGCCCACATTAATTATAGTGATTTTAATAGTTAACTTAATTATTATACCTTTCCATGCTTGGCTCGTGCGCAGACACCTAGTTTTACCCCTGCACCTAGGGATATCGACAGGACGAACGCGGATGAACCGAACTGTAAGTGAAGAGGTCTACGAAGGCTGCGCCCAAAAAAAAGGGCCCTCCGCAA
>KB853906.1:9288-29215 GCA_000372705.1 Cerataphis brasiliensis yeast-like symbiont
GAGGCCGATGACGGCATGGTGGCCAAGCGAACCAAGACAGTACCCTTGGCGGAAAAGATGCGGCCGCAGACGCTGGACGATGTGTGCGGACAAGAGCTGGTGGGACCCAAGGGCGTGCTGCGCTCGCTCATCGAGTCCAAGCGCGTGCCGTCGATGATCCTGTGGGGGGCGTCGGGCACGGGCAAGACGACGATTGCGCGCTGCATCGCGCGTGTCGTCGGCGGCCGTTTCGTCGAGCTCAACGCCACAGGCACGGGCGTGGCCGAGTGCAAGAAGATCTTCTACGAGGCCGCCAACGAGCTCGCGCTTACGGGCCGCAAGACCATCGTCTTTTGCGATGAGATACACCGCTTCAATAAGGCACAGCAGGACGTGTTCCTGCAGCCCGTCGAGGCCGGCACCGTGACGCTGATCGGCGCCACAACGGAGAACCCGTCGTTTCGCGTTGCCAGTGCCCTGCTGTCGCGCTGCCGCACCTTTACGCTGCAACCGCTGTCGACGGGCGACGTCGAGACCCTCCTGCGACGGGCGCAGCGCGCCGAGCAGTCTGTCTACCCGCCGACGCCAGTCGTCGACGACGACATGCTGGCTTACCTGGCCCGCTTTAGCGACGGTGACGCCCGCACCGCCCTGAATCTGCTCGAGCTGACCCTGTCCCTGGCCGCGCGCGACGGCGTCACCAAAGACGATATCAAGGCGGCCCTGACCAAGACGCTCGTCTACGACCGTGCCGGGGACCAGCACTACGACACCATCTCGGCCTTCCACAAGTCTGTGCGTGGTGGCGACGCCGACGCCGCCCTCTACTACCTGGCACGCATGCTGCAGTCGGGCGAGGACCCGCTGTTCGTGGCGCGCCGCATGGTCGTCATCGCCTCCGAGGACGTCGGCCTGGCCGACAGCTCGCTGTTGCCGCTGGCCACAGCCGCCTACACGGCGACGCAGCAGATCGGCTTGCCGGAAGCGCGAATTCCCCTGGCCCACTGCGCCGTGGCCCTGAGCCTGGCTTCCAAGAGCACGCGCGCCTACCGCGGCCTCAACAACGCTCTGGCCGCCCTGCGCGAGCCCGGCGTCGCCGCCCTTCCCGTGCCGCTGCACCTGCGCAACGCGCCCACGCGCCTCCTGCGCGATCTGGGCTGTGGTGCTCACTACAAGTATCCGCCCAACTATCTTGACGGTCGCGTGCGCCAGACCTACTTGCCCGACGAGCTCGTCGGCCGCCGCTTCCTCGAGGACCGTGATCTCGGCACCGAGCTCGATCCGGACCTGGCCATGGACGACAGCGGCTGAAGGAGCGAGCGCGCGCTCTCGAGACCTCGACGGCCGGCTGGGCGAAAAGGTAGGCAGACATAGACACAGACCCTTCCATCTCATCGCCACCCCTCGTTACTGCGCTTTTTACGGCCGACACCTCCCCAGAGCAAGGGGGATTCAAAGCACAGAGAAGAGGGTATCGCTCGGCTACAATGGAAAAAAAACACCGCGTATAACGGAGCTTTAAACGATTTGAAAGTAGCCGTACGGACTCAGTCTATCTCGTGGGCTCATGCTCGTGTACGTCCCTTGAGCGTGGCATTTTGCGACACTTGGGCGGCAGACGGCAACGCCCTCCTCTTCTCTCTAAGCACTCTACTTTCAAAAGCGCGACTTGTTCGCAGCTCGGGGCATGGGCTCAGGGGCTATCAGCTGGCATCCGCTATACCTCGGCGGAGCGAGTCCTAGACGCCTCACATTCATGCTCTTGTGTCGCCCACCGTCTACACATCCGTCCTAGGATGAGATCGGACGTGCTGAAATAGTTCTGCTCCCCTGGTTTCTTCTCGCATGTCTCCAAAAACTGCCGAGCTACTCCAAACCAAATGGAAGCCTTCGTAAGACGGCTTGGCTCTTGATTTCCTCCCCCGTCTCAGTTTTTGCTCGTCAAGTCTATGATGGGCACGTCGCTCTGTCGCAACGATGCCGGCCTAGCGCTGCGGCCTCGGCGCGCCGTCGTCTCGCCAGCCTGGCGGGCCTCGCGGTCTCCCACGTCCAGCTCGAGTTCGTCAAAGAAGCCGACGTTCTCGGCCCGTGGCACAATAAGCTTCTTTTTCACCGATGCGGTCGCCGAATCTACCCCTTGCTTGTGCAGCTGCTGCCGGCCACAGCGATCATCGCCTGCCTGCCGCGTCTTGACAGGTGATTGGCCATCCAAGGCTACGGGCCTCGGTGGGAGTTTCAGGCCGGAGCCATCTCCGTTTTTTTTGTCGCTGCTCACAGTCCGCTTCTCTTTCGCCTCTTGTCGCCCAGCTGTCGAAAAGCTTGCCGCGGGCGGCGACCTCGTGGTCGTGGAAGCGCCTCCTTGACCCCGCCGCCCGACCGTGTTGACGAGAAAGCGGTCCAGGGATAATTGTTTGAGGGCGTCTCTAGCTGGCAGGCTGCCCAAGGCGGCCGAAGTCCGCAAAGACGGGCCACGCCTGTGGGATGCGCCATAGTCGCGACACGGCTCTAGACGACTAGTAACCGAGGGAGCAGTCGGCGGTATAGTGTCTGATTCCTCCTCACCGTCAAGGAGAGGCAGACAAGCGTCCGCGCCGGCTCGAGCAGGCGGTGCTGTGGGAGACTGAGGCGGTGCCGGTCCAACAGGACTGGACGAGATGAGAATCGTCTCTGGCAGGCTTGTGGACTTGAAAGGTCTGGGCGTCACGGGTGAGCTTTCTTCGACTGACTCACTGGCCCGTGGCTTTGCCGCCCGACGTGAGGATGCCTGCTTACTTGTTTTAAGCGATAACATTGATGGTGGGGGGCACAAACGGGCGTCGCTATCGAGGCATTGGTGATGACCTTGCACCTGGCTGTGCTGCTGCACTGCGCCCAGGGGGGGGTCCTCCAGCCCCTTGGCGGCATATGCTATACCTGTCGCTTTGGTGATGCGAACGAATCCGTCAAGACTTCCCGCCGCCATACCGGCCGTCTTCGATGAGCCTGTGCCACTGGCCTTCTTTTTCGTCGTTTTTCGTGCTGCTTTCACCACCTCTGCTTCCTCCCAAGCCTGCACCGCTTGCGGGATGGACTTTCGGGCTACCGACTCCAAGACCCAGGTGAGCTCTGTTTTGTGGACGTCGTAATCCCGGCCGACTACTGTCCTGGACCCATCAGCGGCCACAGCCTCTTCTTCTGCAGTCCCGAAATCGTCGTCGCTGTTCAAGGCCAATCCGCTACGCCCATAGGACGCGGATTCTTCGGAAGCCTCCTCCTTGGACATGTCGATGGGAACAACCTCGGACGGAAGGAATGAAAGCCGCAGCTCTGGTGTTCCATCCGTGCTGAAATGTCGCCGGCGACCGGAAATGCGCTTCACGTACTGATGCGCGTCACCTTGCTCCTGAAAAAATTTGTGAACAAGCATAGCCTGGCTCAATACTCGTATGAACTTGACAGCCCCGGTCCGGTTGTCCCAATCGAATGTCTGCCGCGTAAACTCTCTTAGTTCGTCAAGGTTTATTTCTTGCGGCTCAGTCAGCCGTTTCCGTAGCCTCTCTATTCTGGATTCTTGCGAGACGACGGGGTGAGTGTAGAACCGCAGCACCTCAAGATTTGGAAAGTTGTCGGGTACCACCAGCGCCTTGTGCTTTGTACGGAAGTAGCCCTTCTCGTTCGTCTTCAGCTCGTGAATGAGCGACTCCCGCCAGGCCCGCAGACCATCTTGGTCTGACGTCTTCAATTGACAGATAGACTTGCCGAAGCCGGCCTGGGCTGCCTCACAAGCGACCTTGATTCCACAGCCAGGGATCCCCTCAGGAAGGTAATCGCCGCCACTCATGAGCGCTACCAGGACCATGCCGTCGCGGTCAAGACCCAATTCGGCCATATTGATGTCCTCGACGTCGTACACGGATACGTGCGTGGGCGTAGAGGAACTCTTGCTCTCCGAGGACCAGTTCCGAAGCGTCTTGGTGCAGCCAAACATGATGGTGTCAACATCCTCGCTCAGAACGGCATCCACTACGCCAACCTTCTGCAGATAAGCACATTCTGCCTCTGCCTCTCCTGGGGCATCGTGCGCGATATAGCCGAAAATACGAATGAGGCACTTCGTCTGTGCCGTGCCAACTCTGTCTCCTTGCCAGGAGCGTTTATTCCGCTTGAAGGCGGGCTTTCGGGGGCCGTCAAAGACGAAAACGGGCTCGACGGGGGTACCTGCGAGGCGAAGCAGGCGGTAAAACAGCGTTCTGATGGCCGGATTCGTCCCTCCTGATACTGGTCAGAGGAATGCTTGAGAGCGAGAGAGTAGCGAGTCGCCGATGCGCACGCACCTCGAGCTGCTTGCGCTTGAAACTGCCATATGGCTACGTCGATTGCGACGCGGTACGGACGGCTCGAAGTCTGGAAGCTATCTGCGGCGAGCTTCGACAGTGATACGCGGCGACCTGGCCCCAGCTCACGATAGATGCTTTCCGCCACCGGTCAGCAAATCCAAGAGAGTTTCTAGAAGCAATATAGATCATACCCCTTGATACCCATTGAAGAATGCGGGCAAGCAGTGAGATTCTGCGCTCGTCGGTGCGCTCGCAATCGTCCAACGTCACCACTGTGACGCTTGATGTTGCCACCGCTTTGTTGACATTATGTCGCTCGATTCAAGCTGATGCTGCTTAGGAGACGTGAACCCTGCCCCGTTGCTTGGGGAATCTGATTAGTCAGCGATCAACCAATGACCTAAGCTTGGCGTCACCAACAGGCATTTTCCAGACCTCTGCGCTGCATCTTGCGCTTCGACGACGTTTCGCACAACAGCGTCTCGCCCGACTGGACGAAAGAGCCTTTGTCACTAGGCGAGCGCATGCAGGTCATGTACTCTGGCGGGGGATCTGTGCCCTCCCATCGCAGCGTAGCCAGCATACGCTCAACAGCGATGACACCGGGCCAGCTCGGTTCTTCTCCGACACCGCCGCGCAGTCCACGTGCCCTCTCAGGCTCGTACGGCGCAGCGTCGGGGATCCGGGCCGACGACGACTTCATTCTCGTTGAACTCGGATCGCGCTTTATTCGCGTTGGCTTTTCCGGCGACTCACTTCCCAAGGTCTCTCTTGGCTGTGGACCTGAACAGCAGCGCCGGGCGGGAGATTATAGGGAGTGGCAGGAGCATGGACCAGCGGCTAAAGACAAATGGGCCTCTGACTATGAGATTTGGCGCCCGGATCTGCGAGAGTTCGACCTCGGTCTCTTTCAAGACAGGCTCGACCGCATCCTGCGAGATGCATTTACGAGGTATGAAGGGCTTTGGCGGTGTATCGCGTGGCAGGATACTCACGTAGCGCTCGATGCAGATACCTCCTCATCGACTCGCGCCCACGGAGGATTGGTCTCATCTTGGACCCAGAAACCTCGATACCCGTGTTATCGACCACTTTAGACACATTGTTCAGCAGCTTCCAGACACCAGTCGTCTCGCTCATGTCGTCCCCAACCTTGACGGCCGTGGCGGCCGGAGTTCGATGTGCGCTTGTGGTCGATATGGGGTGGATAGAGACAGTAGTGACGAGCGTCTACGAGCATCGGGAAGTCAAGACGACACGTACAGTCCGAGGGGGCAAATTACTCCTTGATCGGCTCTACGGCCTACTCCATAGCCTTTTGGCTGGCAAGGAAGCCAACGAGGGCGAAGAGCGCATTCTCAGTTTTCTCGAGTGCGAGGACATCCTCTGCCGACTCATGTGGTGTCGGGCATCTACTGTTGAGTCCTCACCTCGCCAGTCAGCGCACTTGGACACTGTACAAGAACAAGATGAATCGGAAGCCGAGACGACACAATTAAACAGCGTAGCTGAGATTCCTCTCAGATCTTCAGCTCCCCCAAGAGTTTTGAGAGTGCCGTTTGGCAAACTGGCTGATGTCTGTGATGAGGCCCTCTTCGACCTGACAGCCTCGCATTGTTCCTTTGACGACCACGAGCTTCCAATTCATCTGCTCGTGTACCGTCATCTCCTCAGTCTCCCAGTGGACGTCAGAGCAGTGTGCATGTCTCGCCTTATCTTTACTGGCGGCAGCTCAGAAATTTTAGGCATCAAGGAGAGGGTTCTTGATGAGGTTATTAGCATCGTCGGCCGAAGGGGCTGGGTGCCGGTTACGGGCAGGGCATTCGATCAACTACGACATGGAAGGAAGCAGCGAAGGGAAAGCGTCCAAAGACTGAGCGTATCCTCTACAACCGCGTCATCCGAGTCGAGTGTTGATGACCACGACGGGGCACGATCCGAAATGTCGGCAACAGAGACTATTCAAGATCATGTTGAGGCGAAGATTCAGCGGAACAGGCCAGTGCCTCAGCAGATGCAAGGACAACTTCGAGCCATCCATTCGCTTGGACCCTGGGTGGGGGCCAGTTTGATGAGCCATCTCAAACTTCCGGCCTTGGCGACAGTGGAACGAGAGCCGTGGCAACAGCAAGGTGCAAGCGGAGCATCTCGACCCAGCGAAGTCGATATCAAAGCGCAGCAGCGGTACAGTACAGGCACAGGAGGTGTGATTAGGGGCAGCGGCGCCCACCATCACATGAACTGGACGCTCGGGACCTGGGGCACCCTGTGAGTAGTTATCGACTGACGTGAGAGGAGACACTTTTGTTCTTGTAGATCCAAGTCGCGGAATACCAGCCGTTCACCGCGGGGCCTCAACTCTACAGCGCTCAGCTTGAGGAGAGGCTCACAAGTTGGATGGTTGGTTGATTCCTCTAGAAAGTATTTGCTTGTGTATCTTCCCTTTTCTCTACCACCCGGATAGACGGACGCGGAGGGGGTCGATTGTGGCTTGGTCAAGCTGAGCGGAGTGCGCCACCAGGCTTGTATGTGCATACTTCGTATGTACTTCCCCCGACCGCTGCGAGCAAATCGATGGCGTTGTGCACACTTGCGTAGCCAATATCTCCACCCATCCCGCGCAAATTGCACCCAAATTCAACGCCGTTTTCACTGCTGTCACGTGAGTCACGAGACCGAGAATTCAGATTTCGAACGAAGATAAATTTATGCAAATAATTTGTAATTTACTCCAACTGTACGAAGTAGCGTCGGGCGATTTCCGTACGTTGTGAAGACCTTCAAGGTACAAGCAGCTGGGGCTGGGCCAGTGCCTGCCACCTTAAAAGTCCTAAAAAACAAAAACAAGCCGACGTCGCATGTGTCGTCGCGCCCAGTCGCATATCTGGACCGTACGAGGAGATGTGGTATCCTATCGAATTCGTAATCGCAATCGATTGTGTTTGTGCTCGCACTTAGCTTAACCACTCACTTTTGGCCGCACAGATATATCCGCCGCTTGCTCGATTTTTGACGCCTCCCATTGGCCGGCGTCATCTCCACTTACGGTGTTCGGCTAAACTTCGGGGTTGTTTTCTTTGCTCTCGAAGTCCCGCCATGTGCCTTGGTCCCGGATTCTTTTCGAAATCAAGCAATCAGGATCTCGGAGAAAATCGCCCTCGACAGATTTCTTGGCAGAGCCACGAGTCGACTTGAGGGGCCGTCAGCCCCGCGAATGGCCATGCCAGCTCGTCACTAAGCAGGCCACTTCTCGACTTTAGTCTTCAACACCTCCTCTTTCTTCTCGCACAACGCCCATGAACGCAAGCTCGCACCCTTCGTCTCGTGCAGCAGCCGCGGCGACAGCCCGGCCATCCCGAGTTGCAGGTTCACCATCCCATGATATCCTCACCTGCACCATCAAGTCGCCGGCCTTCGCATATGCCCACCTGGAATTAGACACCGACGCCGGGTCCGAGCCCGAGTCCGCCGCCGCTCTCGACTCCCTCCTGGTCAAGTCGTACTGCACGGCCGCTCTGCGTCAGTTCCTGGGCCTCACCGGCGCCGCCATCTCCCTGGACATCCTCAAAGTCCAGGGTCGAGAATGCTGGTTGCGCGTCCCGCGCCCGGACCTCGGATCTTTTGCTGCGGCGATAACGGCCTGGAAGGGAACGAGCGAAGGCGCCAGCCACCGTCTGCTGCGCATCAAGCAATGCTCCGATTGGCTCGGCATGATGGTCGGGGTCGACGGTCAGGACGCCATTTGGGGCAGCTGAAGGTTCCTCAGTGCACAAGTTTAGATTTATACGGGTATCTATGTGCTAGTTGCTTGGGACCTGCCCCCAAAACGACCCAAACTTGATGTTTCAGACGCCGGGGCTAATGCGTTCCCAATGCTTTAATGTCTTTCGCTCACCTTGCTCTTCCGCTCTACATAAGAGACGACATAAGCGAGTTCTGGGCATAAGCCTGGCAATTCTATGTCAGTATTTCCCCTGTTGGCATGGAACCGGTCTACTCACCATCGGGCGAATGTTCGGATGAGGCACGGCATCGAATTGCTCGTAATTGAGCTTATAGTCAGAGTTGATGTTGATGTACGCCCCTCGATTTTCAGCCGAGTCACAATAACGGGGTGCCGAGAAGACTGGTGTACCTTGTCAGCAAACAGGTGTACTGATGTGGTCGAAGCGCTTGCCTGTAATGCATCGTCCATCATGCTGGGCCTCGTAGCCATCCATGCGAACTTCGTGACTGCGAATAACAGCCTGGAGCCCGTTTCTTTCACAGAATTGTTTGGTGACATCGGGTCCGAATTGCATGCCGACCCCTCGTTTGCTCGGCCCGCGACCCTTCTCCTCTTGTGGATCCGTCCACAGCATTTCCATCATTAAGCCGGACTGGCCCGGTTGCCGTTGGTTGTGCCGGTTGAACTGCCTAATGTCTTCTAGCGTAATGTTGTCGTCGGAGAACAGGCCGCCATGTAGGACCAAGTACTTGTCGCCAACCAGCGTCGCTAACGGCAGCGCCGAAAAGCTTTCGGAGAACAACTTGAAGACTCTGTCCATCAAGTCAGCTCACATCGTGCTGTCCGGGTCGAGGCTGCGCCTACCGCTCGTTGTATTTCGCTTTGCATTCTCCTTCGAATCCATATACCCGATTCATATCGTCAGTCTCATGGTTACCTCGGTTCAGAAAAAAGCCGCGGGGCCTTAGCCACTTGTACGCATATAAAAGCAGCGCAATTTCCGTAGACCAGGATCCACGGTCGACAAAGTCGCCGTTGAACAGGTACCAATGTTTCTCACTCGGAGTCCCATTGCGCCGGAAGAGCTCCATGAGGTCAAAATATTGGCCTTGGAAGCGTCAGTCTGTTCATACTGAGACGTCGGAGGGTTCTTTGTCACTGACCGTGCGTATCGCCACACACCGTAAGCTGCACATCGCCAGGTATTTCCATTTCGACCATTGTCGCCTCGTCGTAGACAATCTTCTTGACAGCAATGATGATCTGGTACACGTACTTGCGATGAATTTTCTTGCCATTCTTGAATCTCTCCATCATATCTTCGATGAACTCCTGCGTCATGCCGTTTTCGAGCCGCACGCCATCGTAGTCGTCTTCGATTGAGATAGTATCCAGATCGAGGCCCTCAGCTGCCGAAGGTTCATCGCCAACTTCGATGGCCGCAAAGAAGGCCAGCTGCCGCACAATTCTTTTACATTCTTCCAGCTTGAGTTTTGCATCTTTATTTTTAGGGTCTAATTTGACGCATTCCTTGAAGTCATCGATCGCCTCTTTGGGTCGGAGGATGGCAGTACGGGCAAGGCCGCGCCGATAGTATGCCTGCTCAGTCATCGAGTATCAGACCGTGACCCATGACGTTTTGAGGTGTTAAAAGAATGGATGTTTGTTAACTTTGACCAATTTTGGGTTGAGCTCGATGGCATTTCCTGTATCAGAAATGGCATATCCAAACGCCTCAGTTTTGATATATGCCTGGCGGAGTCAGTAATATCCTTAATTTTGATCAGGGATCAAGCATACTTGAGCACGGTTTGTGTATAAAGTCGGTTCGCTGCCATTGATGGCAATCGCCTTGGTATAAAAGTCGATGGCAGACGGAAAGTCGCCCGTCGCAAAGGCTTTGTTGCCTCGATTTTTGAGGTCAACGGCTTCTTGCGACATGGCGGTGTGGTTTGGCGATGTGCAGTCGATACCAAGCTTGCTGGCGTGATCGGAGGTGCTGATAGGTATCGGTTGACCAGAGCTAGGGAGACAGGCTCCAAGGTAGTGCGATAGCCAAGAAAGGTGTCACGAGTACAAAAATTGTAGCACGGGAAAACGCGGATAGCCTGGGCGTGTTTGTGATGTTGGTCTATGATGAGTGTATGGGCTGAGTCGGCTTGTTGGAGAAGACGCAAAGCTCCAGACTTTTGGCAGGGTAGAGGTAATCGGTCGCAGGGTAGACTTGCCTACACAACGACGTGACGAACGAATAGCGAGTTGAGATATCCCGGCCCTCCTGGATGGTGCTAGAATTCGGAGTTCCTGCCCCCTGCTCTACTAAGTTACATGTTAGTTCTTGCCAATAATCTACTACTGTAAGTCCAGCGCCCACCCCGCCAATTGATGAAATGAGGCTGGTTCACGGCGACCAGCGCTTAGCTGCATAAACGCATAATCGGGGCCACGTGCCGAGTGACACCATTCCCCCTCCATCTTCTCGAGGCCAAGTCGAACACTGTTCGTGGTTCCGTACGACCAAACGGTTGACGATCAAAGAAATCGGCCATTAGGGAACGGCAAGCGAACGCCGAAATCATGGGCTCTAATTCTATTACACCGAAGCATGTTGTACGGAGACGGATTGACACAGACCTGATGCCTCCGCCACCGCCAGCCAAACGCCTGAAAAGGCCCAAGGAGGTCTTGCATGAGGATGATTACACAAGTGCTCTATCGCACATCATTGCGAGGGACTTTTTCCCCGGTATCAAGGCATCGGAAGTGCAGCACGAGTACCTCGACGCTATAGAGTCTCGAAACATAGCGTGGATCTCGAGCGCTGGCCACAGGCTGCAAGAATCTTTGACACCTAGGCGGCGTCACGTTCAGTCAATATGCACACATTTCCAGGATCGCGGGCGGGCAAACTCCTCTTGCGCCAGCAGCACGTCAAACCGGAGGGCGTCAATGACGGTGCACGACATGTCCCTGACCAGAACCAACATGAAGCTTTCGGAATTCCAGAAAAGGTACACAAGCGAGGACAACGAGAGCTTCTACAAACTACTGGACAAACAAAACCAGAAAAAAGCTGATAAACACGCCTGGATGTGGAACAACAACAAACTACCTTCCAACCAGATGTTAAAACAGGAGGAAGTCAGAGGCAGATTAGCCCAGAAACGAAACCTGGTTGATGATGGATTCAAGCGCGACCGGCTCGCCATTAGAGATAGTGACGAACGACCAGCGAGACCTGATACCTGGAATGCGGCTCCGAGAAACGGATTGATGTTCGAGCCGGAAGGCCTAGAGGACGGTGTCATTACAGTCGTCCAGAAATGCGAAGAATCTTCTCGAATGCCACCAAGGTGCATAGCTTACGAGAATACACAGATACCGCAGACGTTTACTTCAAAGCAACCACCCTCACCAACCATGTCTTCAATTCGTGACGCTGCTGCGGGACGGCCGCGTGGCCTCAGTCATAGTCAAAAAGACATGGATGTAAACAAAACACCTGGAGTAAACGGTTATTCTTTCGTTGACGACGATGATGAGTCTACTGCGGCACATGGACCGCCAATAAGCCTAAGCTCGAGCGACGGCCGCAACCCCTTCAAAATACAAGAACAAAGAAAGAGAGAGTCTCTTCATGAGCGGCTGGTGGAGCGGATCTCCAGATCGAACAAAGAATCTTCTCGCCACGGGTTAGTTGGGAAGTTTGAAATGAATCAGGTTCCCAAATTTTCAAGCAGCCCACGCATTCCTGGAAACTTTACCCCGGCTGCACAGAGGATCATAAGCAAAATTGGAACGCCAAGAAGGACGCCGACCGGTCCGTTCGATCATTCATTTACGCAGTCGAAGCCGCGGAGCTCACTATTGAAACCTGTGGCAAGGCCTGGCTCAAAACGACAAGTATAGTTCGACACAGAGTAGAAGCATGGAAACGCAGGATCGGGACCATGTACAAGAATACTAGATCCAGCTGAACGCCGAAGCTCAAGCTAGACGGACGAGTTTTTCGAGAATATGATTTTGCGTTCCTGGTACTTACACATACATGACGAAGAGAGATCACCGATACAATAAGAAGAGACCACATACCCCGGTCAGCTGCGGCAGTATCCATCCCACCACTTTTTGCTTTCAACACACCCGTTGTTATGTACGTGCCAAGCTTTCAGACAGTGGATACCCCACGAGTCCACGCATCCTAGTAGTCTCGCTGAAAGCTACGTCAGGCGTTTCGTTCTTTTGAAAGCTAGATTACGCTCGTCGTAGTGCGCGACGTAAGTAGTGACTCGAATAGAGATGATATTTTCCGTAGAATGCTGACTCGGGAAGACAAGACAACGAAAGTCAACTCATCAGCGGCAGTAATCGTACCGAATGCAACTGTCAGCAAGTCTTCTGCCGACGGCTAACTTCGCATAGCAGTGATGAGGGGGCCCGTAACAGGAGATTGATTCACCGATCAGTAAAGATATCAAAGATCTCCAGCAGACAGCTTGAGCGTAGAGCAGCTTGATTCCTGGGCCATTCCGCACGAGGGTTTGAGTTGCTTGCCGTCATCAGGGAAAGACTGCGTGTAGGTTTTGGTAATATTCTTTCTAGGATCCTCTTTCTGGAGAGATTCCTTCTTCCGCTATGCTTGGGAATCATCACGATATCTACAGGCTGCTAGAGGCAAAGCCTTCCGTCCACAAGCGTCCTGGTAGGACGCCATTTCCTAGCCGTATTGAATAGCTCTTAACTGTGACGGCCGTGTGCCCCTGTCCGTGCCGTACGACTGCAAGTCATTAGTTGTGGCCTTTGAGGAGCAGACTTTCTCATCATACGCCATACGCCATACGCCATACGGACCTGTATGATTTATCCTCGTAATGGTGAACTTAATCATAAATTGACCACACGGGAAATGACGTTATGGGACCATGTCTTCCCCTGCATTACTGATACAGCCCTCCTTTTGCATGGACCCATATTGTCCGACCTCCTGTACCTGTAGACCTGCTGTTATGCCGGCTGCGTATACAACTCATGAGGCACTCCCCCCTTTCAATAATCGATGCTCCAAGGAGCGTTCGATCCCAAGAATGCGTACGCCGTGCTCCCTAAAATTTTCGCTCGGGGTTAGTAGATATGACGGGGTTTGAGAGAATGTCTGTGTTCTGAACCTCCTGCGATCTATACGACGTCTTGATGGCACCTGGCTACTCAGAGAACCCAAGTTCCCCTTCTTGAGCGTAGCTGGCGCCGACAACCTACTTTGATATGTTTTTTTTCGGTCAAGCCGAGCTTCCGGACCAGGAAATGGCACTGTAGAAACGTGACTTTCTTTGTTGGCGAGGAATCGTCTAGAGATACGGTCTTCTCGAACTGGCGCCGGTAAGCAGCTTTGATCGGAGAAAATACTGATATATCAAGCGGTTCAAGTAAGTGGGAGGTGTGGGATGGCAGGAACAAAAGTAGAATGTTATTCTTGTAACATTCGTACATGAAGTCACCCATCTGGTGACTCCCGTGCCCTCAAGGATGAGAAGGACTGGGCCGTCTGACTGCCTTGTTGCCCGAGGGATTGTAATAGGCCAAGAGCCTTTTGTGCGGCATGCCGCTAGTCGTTGACGGGTTCGGAAATATCGCCTCCGTTGATTGTCGCCAGGGAGACGTGGCCCCGGGTCTCGACCTCACATCCAAGATCGTCGTCAGGGAGACGTGGCCCCGGATTTCGGCCACATAGCATGTATATAAACAGCCAGAGGAGCCTTTTATCGCTCCTCAACGAAATAATCCTGTATTCCCCGTGCGTTATTTGTGCTCGTGCCATCTCACGCCGTTACAGGGATGGAGATCTGTCGAAGCCACTGAAGTGCAAGAGTCACTTGTCCAGCCCTTGGGTGAAGCCGCGGCGTGCCAGTCTTCCAAAGATCCAAGTTCGTCGGGGAACCAGTACGGCTTATGGCGTACCTCTTGCTCCTGAAAAAGACCTGCTTGCGGGTTCGTTCGCATCAAGGCGGCGGTTGTTGTTGTTGTTGTTGTGCGATGGGGCACATCTTGAGGTCGGTAGATCGCAAACGAAAAGACACAAAGTGCTCAACGATTGGCGTCCAGCTCGGATCCGTCGTCTTTCTCCTTTCGTCTTAGCACTCTTCTTCGCGTAGGGCGCACACAGATCGCGAGAATGCACTCAGAAGAGTCTCTAAGGATACGGACTTGATCAAGTCCATGCCCGTCCAGCAGAAGCCAAGAATATGGAGCCTAAGTACCACATATTGAAGTCGGCGCACAAGCACTTCAAGGCCTTTGTCTACGCATGAGAACAGAGCAATTGATCGGTAAGATCCAGGCAGGGCCCTGTCCTTTTTACCGGACTTGTTCAGTGTTATCACGTCGGCCGCTTTGAAGAACTCAGAGGCGTCTTTCCGTAGGCAGGACCGACAGAAATAACAGACTCGTGATCCAATTACTGGCCAAGCTTCTCGCGGAATTTTGGCAATGACCTCCTCAATAGTGACTGAAGATTAAGTTCGGTGCGGATCTCAGGAACACTGGCTATTAGGCAGCGCCCTCCTCGGGCCAGATCGAAGGTGCCACCTCTAAGATGCGATGTGCAACCCGGGAGATTGAGATTAAAGAAACCATATTACTTAGCCTCTTGAAGCAGATCCTCTTCAGCTCTACAATTCGAGTGACCCAGGCTACTGCGTACGGAATTAGGCAATCGAGCGTACAGCAATGAGCGGGCGATCTTAGGAGAACGAAGAGCCGTGAAGGTCGTCATGGTCGTTCATAGATTTTTCGCCGCTCCTGAGGCGTAAGGGCTTCGGATTATTGCTGTTCCGTGTGCGTCTCACTGTACCACCACGGAGCTGGGTAGCCCTGGCTCCTTCCTTTGGCTTCTACGACTGGCTGGTTTTTTTTTCCCAAATTGGAGGGGAAAAAAATTCGCGTCTCGCGTTATCAACTCGTCATCTACTTTCTCTTTTCCATCACCACTCTCCAACTACTCATCTTTTCAATTTTTCCCCTTTGGCACATACTCATCCTCTTCTTTCTCTGTTTACAGCTGTTCATCAATTTCTGTCTTCAGGATGATGACTCGGCGTTTTTCCCGGGCTGTAAGTCATTGTCACCCACACAGGCGCTTTCCTTGTGTCGGCCTTCTAACTCTGTTTTCGAAAGCTGTCCCGAGCACATCCTCTCACATGTCAACAAACTGTCCTCGCCAGGGCGCCATTGGTATCGAGACTTGTTCGTCATGAATCTACAGCCGCCAACGGCGATTCCAAGGTCCAAGGTACTGTCATAGGCATTGACTTGGGAACCACCAACTCTGCTGTTGCCATCATGGAGGGTAAAGTGCCCCGTATCATTGAAAATGCGGAAGGTCAGTAGTCTCTCTTCGCTCTAAAATCGTTATGTATTTCTCTCCTACTCACACTCGTCCTCCAGGCGCCCGCACGACTCCTTCAGTCGTCGCCTTCGCTCAAGATAACGAGCGACTCGTCGGTGTTGCCGCCAAGCGTCAGGCAGTCGTCAACCCTGAAAACACATTGTTCGCCACCAAGAGGTTAATAGGGCGCAAGTTCTCTGATCCAGAAGTGCAGCGCGACATAAAAGAGGTACCCTACAAAATTGTTCAGCATACCAATGGCGATGCCTGGGTCTCTGCTCGCGGCCAGAATTACTCGCCGTCTCAGATTGGTGGTTTTATCCTTAACAAGATGAAGGAAACCGCTGAGGCTTATTTGTCTAAACCTGTTAAGAATGCCGTTGTCACCGTTCCCGCCTACTTCAACGATGCTCAACGGCAAAGTACCAAAGACGCCGGTCAAATTGCCGGCCTCAATGTTCTCCGTGTCGTCAACGAGCCCACAGCTGCTGCTCTGGCTTACGGCTTGGAGAAAGCTGAAGATTCCGTTGTAGCCGTCTACGATCTCGGTGGTGGTACTTTTGACATCTCCATACTTGAGATTCAGAACGGCGTTTTCGAGGTTAAGTCCACCAACGGGGACACTCACTTAGGTGGTGAGGACTTTGACATCCATCTCGTCCGACACATCGTTGCCGACTTCAAAAAGACATCTGGAATCAATCTCTCGGAAGATCGCATGGCCATTCAGCGCATTCGCGAGGCTGCTGAGAAAGCGAAGATTGAGCTCTCCTCTTCTCTCCAGACCGACATCAACCTGCCCTTCATCACCGCTGATGCCTCTGGTCCAAAGCACATCAACATGAAGCTCAGCCGTGCACAGCTGGAAAAGATGGTCGAGCCTCTTATCAACCGTACTGTTCAACCTGTCCGTCAGGCTCTCAAGGACGCTGGCCTCCAGCCGAAGGACATCAAAGAAGTCATTTTGGTTGGAGGCATGACCCGCATGCCCAAGGTTTCTGAATCTGTAAAGTCGATTTTTGGACGCGAGCCCACCAAGTCGGTCAACCCAGACGAGGCCGTATCCATTGGTGCTGCCATCCAAGGCGCCGTCTTATCTGGCGAGGTCAAGGACCTCCTTCTACTGGACGTCACACCATTGTCGCTTGGTATCGAGACTTTGGGTGGCGTTTTCACTCGACTGATCAACCGCAATACTACCATTCCAACCAAGAAATCTCAAGTTTTCTCCACCGCAGCTGACTTCCAAACCGCTGTCGAAATCAAAGTTTTCCAGGGAGAGCGTGAGCTTGTCCGCGACAACAAGCTGCTGGGCAATTTCCAGCTTGTCGGAATCCCCCCGGCTCACCGCGGTGTCCCACAGATTGAAGTCTCCTTTGACATCGATGCTGACTCGATCGTGCACGTGCATGCCAAGGACAAATCAACGAACAAGGATCAGTCCATTACTATTGCCTCTGGTTCCGGTTTGTCCGAGAGCGAAATCGAGCAGATGGTTCAGGATTCGGAAAAGTATGCTGAAGCCGACAAAGAGCGCAAGGCCTCTATCGAGGCCGCTAACAGCGCCGACACCGTCCTCAACGACACGGAGCGCTCCTTGACTGAACATGCCGCAAAACTCGACAAGGCTGAGGTTGATGCCATCAAAGAGAAGATAACCACCCTACGGGAGTTTGTCGTTAAGTGCCAGGCGGGCGACAACACCGCCACGGCCGCTGAGATTAACGACAAGACAAATGATCTCCGAATGGCAAGCTTGAATCTCTTTGACAAGATTCACAAGAACCAGGCCGCCAACGCCGATTCTCAGAAGGACCCCAACGAGCGGAAGGCTTCGGAAAGTGAGAAGAAGGAATAACAAGCCCTAGATATTGACAAACCATGTCGTGTTAGATTACCGGAAGAAGGACCGGAGGAAAGCTTGAGAGCTGCATATAGATCCACTTTTTTTGGGCAGCGTTTCCTTTCCCTACGGCGGCTGCTATGCGATCTCTCCCTCCTTTCACCCCTGTCGTTTGTAACCTACGGTGGAGATGCAGGCGTTGGAGCACGAAAATTTTAATCTCCCAGATTGCGATCTGGCGTTGTCTTGGAGATAATTGATCAACGAACCGGGACGATTCGGTACGGTTAAGCAGTTAATGATAGCTCTCCTCTCAAGCCCCGGCGCCGAGTGACTCGTGGAGCAGGCCTCGCTCCATTAATTTCGTTGCAGATTTCTTGGCGGGTTCACGAGTCTCGTAAATGTGCGCTTTACCGCCCTTCGTGACATGTTCATGCCAGTCTGATGGGGTTAAAAATGACCTATGACAAACGCAAGGCATAATAGCCTCTGGTTTTACACATCTTACCAAGGCGAGTGAGGACAAGGGGCAGAAAGGCATTCTACAGTCTACCTTCAACAGGGCATCGTACACTCTGACGAAAAATCAGAGGTCGCATGGCGAAACCAAGCCTGGCTTGAAGTAGAATTCAAAGACTCATGACTCTCCAGACCGACAATCTATGAGCGTCCAAAGCTAAACCAACCCTTCTTGGGTTTCGGTGCCGACTCTTGTGTTGGGGCGGCCGCCTGGGGACCAGACGTCTTGCCTGGATAATCAATATAGTTCCAGGCAATGTCGAGAAAGATGGGTTTGAAGGGAATCGGTTCCATCGTGGGAGGAAACTCGACGAGTTTGTCCAAGTTCACGCCGTTGGAGGGGTACTCGTGCAGCCGCCTGAGTAGTGGGACGTGTTGATTGACCACTGCGTCCTCCTTCCCAGTCTCCCGAAGCTTTTCAATATAGACGAGTGCGTGATGCCGGTAGAGTTCGCCTTTGAGCAGCTGCATTAGAGACTGGGCGGCCTCGGCGGATACCTCGACGCTCAGGGGCAGCGGGTGCTCCGCAGTCGCCGAGTTGGGGAGCTTGGAAGTCGAATCCGCGCAAAGTTTGACAGCGTGGTCGACGAGAGCCAGTGCGTTGGCGAGAGCGCCGGCCAAAGCATGTGACCGGGCGATCGAGAGGCATCTGCAAAGCAGTTTGGGTCAGCGCCGACGTACGGCAAGCAGCAGCCTTGGATTGAGATTTCTCACTTGAGTGCTTCGAAATACTTGTAAAATGCGTCGATTTTTGTCGCCAGAGGCTCGTCCGTGGCAATGCCTGGCAATTCTTTGATCGAGTCCAAGTTTTGCAAGGTACCGTCGTAAAGCGCGACCTTCTCTTTGATCCTAACCAGTTTTCGTTTGGCAGACAATTCCTTTTCTTTCAATTTTTTCGTGTCCTTTGTTTTTCTTCTCCTTACGGGACGGTATTCCTCGGCCGCACCATCTAGCTGCCCCATCAGAACACGGTTGCGCCCGATCCTACACGAAATCATTTCGTAGTTAACGGCCGTGCGCGTCATCTGCAAGCCTTGCATACGGGAATCGCTTTGCGACACGCTTTCGCTCTTGAGCTCGTCTATGGCCTGCTTCGTAGCGTCAACTGCATCTTGGGTTGCTGTAAGAAGCTCATCGTAGGCGGCGGCCACGTCGTGGGGCTCTTGGCACTCGGCCGACGTGATTTTCTCCGCCAAACGCACCTTGGCTCTATCAACGGCACCACATGCCAGGGAAATTTGGGCATCCTCGATCCGGACGTCACGAGATCGCCATTTTAAAGTCTTCGGAGCCCCATCAACAGCAAAAGCGTGGGCGTTGGGCGACGTGTCGACGAGAACAGTTGGATCTACCAGGTTGATTTCCTGAATTAGGGCCGCATCCGCCCAGGGAAATGCTTTTTTGGTGATTGAGGAAATTGTCGTCGTTCGAGGGATCTTCATTTGGTAAGCAGCATAGCGAATGGATGGATCTATCGTCTCGGACAGGAGGTCCTTGAAAAGCACGCTCTTGCCACTGAGCCCCAGGGCAGTGTAGATTGTTCGAGCAACGGCAAAGTTTTGAAGGCACGGGTCCCAACTATGTTTTTCAAAGTTCATTGCTCCGTGGAGAAAGGCAGAATATGCTTTAGCTTCGAGCACGTCGACGGTGGAAGCCAAGGAAGCGTCCGTTAGAGATACTAGCCGAGCGAGTTCTTGGGCAGTGCCAGCAGCTCTGTTGAGTCGCGAAACTATATGAGAGCGTGTTCGACGAGTCATGCCGTTCTTTCCGGAAGAGTGATTTGACTTGAAGCGCATCGCCTGAGCCCAAGCACGTTCGCTGGTGAGGAGGAGAAGACGGACGTATCTGGGCCCAATTTCAGCTCGAAAGCAGTGCCGAACAACGAAAGCAAAAGGGTTCGTACTCATGATTCGCACCTAGATCCTCAGCTGTAGGGCATTGTTTCCGTTGGAATTTCCCTCGATTCTTGGTAGCGATGCCCAGTTTCCGTCGCGAATTTAGTAGGCGCCGAGCTAGCTGAGCATGGTACGTAGAGTAGTCGCCGTACAGCAGAGCCTGATCGCGCCCTTGAACAATGAAGCTAGTGATATCCATGGCCATCGCCTCTGGTTGGTGGCGCCTCCTAGAGACTTGGGCGGAGAGGTTGGGCCTTGAGGAGGAGT
>KB853906.1:38380-49129 GCA_000372705.1 Cerataphis brasiliensis yeast-like symbiont
TGGAAGGAAGTCGGGCACTAGGTGGGCGTCGCTGCAGATTAGGGGTCTCGTATTCTAGTTGCCTCCATACGTGTCATGCTCTGGAGTGCAGGGCTAGAACCCGACACGATAAAATATCAAACAAACTCATACCGAGCGGAACCATGATTCGCCAGCTATAGTCTCCATGGAGACAGGCAGTATCCCCGAATGCGTGGCAACCTGTCAGTTCTGAAAGAAATATAACTCTGAGCGTCCCGTGTTTTTGTGTCAGTTTGACCACAAGTCTGCCAGCCCCTGCACCTCAGCGGCCTGTTATCCGCTTCTCGAGGCTACGCAATGGAATATATAGTGCCGTGCTCAGAGCAAAAGCAATCTCGAAACCAAAATCGCCCGAGGTTTGGGCCAAAGGCCCAGTCCACCAAGCCTGATCCATGCAAGGCACCACCAGGCCGAAGCTGAAGATGCCAGCGCCCAGCGCAGCCGCGCCCGGCGGTAGCTTATGAGCCGAGTCCCAGATGGCGTGATCGTACGATGAGTACAAGCCGCGACGGAAGACCACGTGCTCGGCGCCGACAACTGCGATAAAACTGGCTGACCAGTAAGCGATTAGGGCCATGAGGTTTTGCAGGTTGGCAAAGAAATTGCCGACGACCGCAATGCCTATGGGAATCACGACAGCCGTAATGACCACGGAGAAGACGTAGCGAGGCACTCTAGACAGTCCAGGGGCCAATGCTTGAAAGTTGAGGGTGACTGCATAAAAGGTGCCGAATGTGTTGCCCAGTAGCGTCAACGAGAGTAATATGAGGACGAATTGGCCGAATCTGCCTGCAGAAGACAGCATGGCTGCGAATGCACCGCCGACCTGGTTCCAGCTGAAGCTTTCTTCCCACCGGGGGTTGTTGGAGATGGCGCCGGCGATGGCGGCGCCGAAAGTCATGAGCAAGACAGTTGGGAGGAGGAGGCCCCAGTAGGTATAGTGAAAGACGCGCCATCTTGAGCCGTTAGCGCTGAAAGGTCCCGGACCGTGAGTGGCGCGCCGATGACTCACGAGGGAACCTTGGGGTCGAAATAGGTCGTCAGATCGCTGGCGATAGCTGCCCAGGGAAGCTGGTAGCTGGCCACGATCATGCCGAAGCTGGCGATCTTGCGAGCGGCTGGTGGCCCTTGGGGCTGAGATTGGTTGGCAAGACCGGCACCACCGAGGCCGGCGGTGATGGCAATGCCGACCACGGACGCGATGGAGGCATACCTGTCGAAGCTGTGCAGGGCATGGAAGCCGACAAAGGAGACGAGCAGAGACAGGAGAGAGATGATGATAATGCCGACGGCAGGGCTAATGTGGCCGTTGGAGGCTGCGGCGAAACACTGGCCCCCGATGATGCAGTTGATGAGAATGAAGCCGGTCAAGGTAGCAAGATTGAAGAGGACGGGGGTACGGAGACGAGGTAGCGTCTGGCGGGAAGCAGCAGGTTCGCACGTGAGTTCTTTGAGAAGCGCTGGCGGCACGACATCTCGTGTCAGCTGCAACATACCCGAAGCTATACCGCGCCTGCGCCATCTGTCTCAGGCCCGTCTTGGGGCCGAAGACGGCGAAGAAGGCCGGAGCCAAGGTGGAGAGCAGGCCGAAGAAAAGGATGACAAGAACGCTGTGGAGAAGACCGAGGCCATAGAGAGAAGGCCCCAGCATGCCAAATGCGACCCTGTCCGCGGTGAGCTGCGCTGTTTGTGGAGGATTTCGAGAAGGGCTAGCATGGCAACGGACGTCGCGATATTGAAGTTGGCAGAAAACCAAACGGTGAAGATGCTGAAGAAGCGCGTGCAGCAGCGCTCGTCGACGGACAGCGGACGGACGCCAGCCTCCTCGACACGGCTGCGGCGCAGGACGGCGTAAAGCCATGGTGGCGTACGGGAGAGCGGCGACGTGGGACCCGAGTCGGCGATGCTGCCGACCATGGAGCTTGACTGCTGCTGCTGCTGCTGCTGCTGCTGCTTCATCTTGGTCTTCCCAACGGCGGCCGAGTGCAAACTGGCGACGGATCGCGAGGCCACGGTTTGCGAGTCGATCGAGCCCTTGTCAGCCACCGCCTACTTCCCGTTGCATATTTCGTGACCCGTCTTTAACGGCTTCGAGGCACCACGTGCATAATGGCTGACGGAGTGGATGCGTGCTTCATTCGGCCTTGAGCTGGGCCTAGGTTCCGACGGCTCCATCGGTGCGTGACGCCATGGCTGGCCGTGACTGCTACGTGAAGAACCGCATCAGGGCGTCTTGACACGTCATGTTTCACATAAAAGCAAGTCTCGAACCTGACGTTTTTTGCACCCTTTTCTTTCCGACCGCTGGGAGACGTCGAACCAGCCTATAGTAATAATAAACGGCTTTTAAGGTGCTTCATAAGCTTTTACGGGCACGGTGGCGCACGAGGCGCTAGTATTGCCCAATCAGGATCAGGCACTTCGTAGTTACTCTAACCCAAACCCGACTCAGCTCGTATTCGCTTTCCGTGTTTGTTGATATGCCACGGCAGTATTTGGAGCTTTCCTTCAGGCGGACGGTTTATTGGATGATCCCATCACTAGACGAGCTGCAACTACTTCGTAGCTCGTTCGCGTTTTTGCTTGAGTGGAACCTGGCGATGGCGCTTCCTCTCCGACGAGTCATGAACAGAGAGCCTCGCAGGTCAGGAGGCCTTGCTCCGAAAGAAACGCGCCAAAGCCCCTATCAGCCCGCCCAGCAAGACATCCGCGCTCCCGTCGTCCGCCATCCCGTTGCGGATCCAGCCGGGGAGCTTATTTCGAATCCGCGCCGTGCCGTAGCGCCGGTCCGCCAGCACGATGGCCGCGTAGTCGCCCTGGTGCCGTATCGCCCGACCGATGCTCTGGTTCACGGCCCGCATGCACGAGTTTTCGTAAAAGTCGCGCGCTGCCTGCTTCGCCTCCTCCCTGGAACGCGTCTGCCCCATGCTGCTCTCGACGTACTCCATCTTAGCCTTCCATTCTGGTGACGCGGCGTTGGGATACGGCATCCCTACCACGACAACGCAACGACCTAGCCGGTCAGAGAAGTTGATACCCTCGGACATCTTGCCGCCCACGACACTGAGAAGTAGGGCCCCTTTGGTTTGGTCACTGGCGCCGCCACCTCCTGTCCCGAGAATGGCTACCGAGTACTGTCCCAGAACCTCATCACTGGAGCCTCCTTTCGTCTCCAGAAAGACTGACTTCCGGCCTCGCAGTCGGTCCCAGGTCGATGGTTGTGCCTGCTGAGGCTGCTGCTGCCATGCGTCCGTCACCTGTTCGAGATATCCGTAGCTGGGAAAGAAGACGACGACCCCGTCCGGCACGACGGAGCAAATGTTCAGGAGAGCAATGCCCAGCTCCTCGATTACCTCTCCGGCCCCGCGACGCTGAAAGCTGAATTCAAATGGCGCTGCCTTCGATCGGTTCGAGACCAGCGTTCGGACACACACATTCTTTGGCGGCACCACATGCTCGCAGCTGAGCGTCGTCACTCGGCACTCAGGCAACCCGGGAAACAAGTGATTCTTGTAATCTTCAAACGGCGACATGGTGCCGCCCGTCAGAATGACCGCGCGTGCGCTCGACACGATAGATGAGAAAGCGTGGGTTGGAGACAGCAACAAGTACGACAGTTGCAAGTCAGCAGGTGTGCCGCCCATATTTCGGTAAAAGAAGCGGCCCTCCGAGCTGGTGTTGGTCAGGGCGACGAGGAGTGAGACCAGTTCATGCAGCAGCGGCCTGCTCGGCTTCGCAGCTCCGGATTTGCCGGCCTCCTTTTCGCTCTCAACCTGCGCCGTATAGCCTTCGATCTTGTATGCGATTCTTGACCCGTGTATGTACTGGACTAGCTCAGACAGGTTGATCTGGTCGATGCTTTTCGGTCGCGTCAAATCGCTCGAAGCGACCACGCCATGCTCATCCTACGTCGAAGCGTCAGTCTCGCATCGTCCACCGACTTTCTGAGGTCATCTTCATGAACCTTGAGCTTGCTGGCTGTCTCCATCCACTCCGTCAGACCATCAATTACGCGGCCCAATCTCCCGACGTTGACTCGGTTCTCGCCCTTGAGCTTCCTCCCGAAGCGCTTGGCGTACGTACCCAGCATGTCTCTCACTCTTCGAAGTTCGCTCAACTTCATCTCCGCCGCATGTACGTTGGCCACCGCATCCATGATATTGTGCGCCTCGTCGATGATCACCACGTTGCCTTCCAGCTTGATCCCCAGCGCTTCACGGGCGCTCTCTAGCAGCAGGAGAGGATAAGGCAAAGTGACGATCTCGGCTGCCGGTAGAGCGGCCCGCGAGGCATAATAGGGGCACACCTGCAAGCTCTTCCCGAGTTGATGCATGTCCTCGATGTCCGGTAATGTGGCCAGCGCAGTGTCGCGAAACTGGTGCGTTTGGCTGACCAGCTCTTCATTCGGTGCATATGGGCACTTCTTCTCCGTTTTGGCTTGTTGAAGCTCGGCACAACGGTCGTTGATGGCCTGAGCAGAGCCGAGTTGTGATACCGAAGGGTTAATACAGAGCCTCTGCCGAGAAGAGAGCGGCAACAGCTTCACCGTTTCCAATGTTGTCCCTTTCTCTTTGGCAATGATCCTGGGGAGCGAGGATGGAAATGATGGACGCCGCAGCTCTGCGATGAATTGCGATAGCTGAGAATGCGTCCGTGACGTGTAGTAAATCTACTCAAGTCACCATCTTCCACTCTCTCTACGCGTGTCGTTACGCGCACCTTGATTTCTTCTTCCAACATGTCCTCGTCGTCTTGACGCTTTTGGGATCCGCCGATGCCAAATCTTTTCAGAACTTCCAAAGAGTCTTTGCTTAGTCCCGAGAGGACGTCTTGCGATCCTGAGCCAGAACTCTGCCAGTCGTCGACGAGCCATTTGGCTTCGTCATCGTCAGCTCGCTCGGCGAAAGCGGAGGCGTGATTGTCCCTGCGTTGTCTTTTTCGAGATACTTGTTCTCTTTCTCGTTCTCGTTCCTTGATTCTGGCAGACTCGAGCCGTTTCTCCCTCAGCTCCCATTTCTGGTTGAGCTCATCTCTTTGGCGTTGCAGGAGCTGCTCAATCAGCCAAGGTGGCTCGCCCTTGTAGGCTACTGCCGCGGCTTCCAGCGCAGCGTCCTGGCTTTGTGACTTGTGCCTCCGCAACCATGTCAATGACGCGCAAATAAGAGACAGAGATTTGCCCTAAGGGTCATCTAGGTCAGATTGTCTTCATACGAGGTTGACGGCGTTAGTGGGCCGGGTCAGGGCAAGTGTTTGTGCTGGCTTCCATTGGCACCAAAGGCTGTCCATAAGCAACCTACTGTGCCAGTTGGGCTTTCTAAAAGGCCGACTTGGCCCTGCCCATTCTGCAATACCTGGAAGACAGTCTTCATGAACTGCTCCTGAACATAATATGGCGTGAAGGGATGATGGAAGTCAATAAATTCCAAACACTGCGAGTCTGTCTGCAGGCCTTCAGCGTCATCCATGACTATATGGACATCTGATTTTCATCAGTAACACTTGAGAGCATCGCCAGTGACTGATTTCAGCCTCTAAGAGGCAGATCAAGAGTTTGATCGGTGACTGATTGGGAATGACGATCTCATTCAAGAGGGAGTAGGCTCAGGTCACATGATCTTACCCGCCCCTAGGAGGAGGCTCTTGAGCCCCCACTATTAGGGTTATGTTGCCCTCTCGTTTACGATTTTCCGAGTCCCGAACCCTGTTCGTCCTAAGTAAGCTGGCCTGTACTCGAGGCGATTTGCAACGAGCCCGTGTCGCCAAACTCCGAAAAAGCGTCAATCACAGAGACCTCGCCATGCCTACCCGAACTTCGAAAACCCGCAAGCTGTACGTGCTTCGCTTCTTTCCAGCGCATTAATTCACATAAACACCAAATCGATTTTTGTCCCGTCATTGCACAGTCACTACGCCATCCCGGCCGTGAAACGTTCTGGGCTAACGCTGGCCTTTTTCTCTATAGCCGCGGCCACGTCTCTCACGGTCATGGACGTATAGGCAAGCACCGCAAGCACCCGGGTGGTCGTGGTCTGGCCGGTGGCCAGCACCATCACCGCACGAACATGGACAAGGTTCAGGAACTCGAATGAAGATATAAAGAAACAAAGCTGACGCATGGCAACAGTACCACCCGGGCTACTTCGGTAAAGTCGGCATGCGTTACTTTCACAAACAACAAAACCATTTTTGGAAGCCTGTCATCAACCTCGACAAGGTATTTCTCTCGTTGCACGGTCTTTTTGGAGTCCATCTGACGCCGCGAAAAACAAGTGGCTTAGGGCTTCAGGAAAAGAAAAAATCGCTGGCATTTCCTGATCCTTAGGTCGCTTCCTCAGAATGTTCTTGCTAATTCAAATTACAGTTATGGACACTCGTCCCCGCCGACAGTCGTGCTGCTTATATTGCTGGCGAAAAGAAGGATACCGTCCCTGTACTCGACCTTCTCCCTCTCGGATACTCGAAAGTCCTCGGCAAGGGTCGCCTCCCCGAGATTCCTCTAGTTGTGCGTGCGAGATGGGTCAGCAAATTGGCTGAGAAGAAAATCAAGGATGCTGGTGGCGTCGTCGAGTTGGTAGCGTAAGCGAGCCAAATGGCGAGGTCGAGACTGACTTGCGGTTCTGGAGATATTATTTCTCGCACGTCGGCCTTGAAAAAGTCCCCATTTTCCGCCTAGATGCCTACTATGGGTCCAAGATTCATCAGGTTGGAGCACTACATTCAGGGCTCTTGCAATGGGGTTTTTTTTTTTGAGAGGTTTTCCCGCGAATCACAAATGGGGTCATCAGCGCCGGTGACAATTTTCTCTGGAGAACAGGTGACAAGGAGCAATGATGCCACCAGAGCAAGTAGGCAGAAATTGGCGGAAGTCGATTTGCCTCGATGCACTTGATATCTGCACCGTCGACATTTTCTTGGAAAGATTTCCGTCATGTCCAGAGCTATGTTACGCGAGCTACCGGGCCAAGTAAGCGCCATGCGATTCTTCAAACAATACTGCCAGGAGCAGGACTTTTCCTAGCCCTCCAAAGATGTGCCTGTGTTGTACAATACTTAAAAGCATGATAATACTCATGTTTGCACAATGTCCATCTCGTTCTCGTCGCTCAGCTCTTGGCTTGCAGGCATAGCGACGCGTAAAAATTCATGTTCCAACGCCTGCTCAGCCGAGATCCTCCTCGACGGATCGAGCTCCATGCAGCGCTCGAGAAAACGCACGGCCAATTTCTCGTCAGGCGTCAGGGGCTTGTCGTCGGTGCGGCAGGTGCTCCATAGAATGATCTTCTCCAGGCTGAAGCCCTGTTGGCCGACGGTGGGAATGTTAGTCTCGAAAACACAGCCGTGAAGGAGGCCGGCGGCCTTCATGCGCTTAGACCCGAAGATGGTGGCGATCTCGATCATGGCTTCGACGTCGTCGGCCGAGTTGAAGAAAGGAAACCGCTTGGATAGGATGGTGAGGAGGATGACGCCAACCGACCAGATGTCGATGGCCGTGGTTTGCTCAGTGCATTTGAAGAGCACTTCGGGGGCGCGGAAGCCGCGAGTGCCGGCGCGATTGGCGCGGCGCGAGGGTCGGGTGTCCGACTTTGGGTATCCCAGCTGCGCCCCGGTAGCGGACTGGGCCCAGACCGAGTTGGACTGGCGCAGCTTGCGCACCTCGCGATGCTCATGGCAAAGGCAAGGTTTGCTGTCGGAGCCCTCACGCTCGGCCAGGCCAAAGTCGACGAGGACGCCGTGCTGCGAGGCTGGGTCATAGAGAAAGTTGGTCGGCTTGATGTCGCGATGTAGAATCTTGCGGGCGTGAACGCTACAGAGGGCGGTAAAGAGAGAGCGCAGATAGACAGCAATGTCGGCGATAGTCATGTCGCGGAAGTAGGTGCGGAAGTCGCCATGGCGGAAGTAGGGCAGCACGGCGACAACCTGGTCAGTATAGCGGAAGGCAGTGATAAGCGGGCAGACGGAAGGGCACTGGCGCAGATTATGGAGGAGCTCGAGCTCGTTGAGAATACGCATAGGGCTCGAGGTGACGTAAATCTTCTTGATGGCAACATATCGCGGCTGGCGGCGTGGAGAACGCTGGGGAGTCTGTTTCTTCAGGGGCGGCGGCGTCCATTTGGATGGGCCGTCCTGGAGGTCCCAGCTGTTGTTGTAACGACTGTAATCGACGTCCTCGGCCTTGAAAACGGTAGAAAAAGTGCCTGAACCCAGACCGTCAGCCACGGGTTGCGATTGCTGCTCCAAGATACCTGGAGCGGCGTATACCTTCGCCGATGCGCTTGATGAGGCGATACTTGTCGCGGAAGCCGGGAAAGTCTCTCTGCAATCTATTCATGTCAGCTAGTACACTGCGCTCAACTTGCTCATCCTCGGAGCTTTCGTCATCGTCATCGCCATCTCCATGATCGTCCGCTTCGACATCTTCCTCCAGTCCGTCGCCGTCCGTGTCATCTCCCTCTTCGTCATCGGATTTCACGTCATGGGTAGCGTCTCCCCCGCCGTCAAACAGCCCTACAGTCTCGCTGGGTCCGAGTTCGGTAGTTGCGGCGTCGTCAACCTCGCCCTCATTGGGCATGAAAATCGTCTCCTCGGTCAAGGCGTCGTTGTGTATCTCGAAAGACTCGGCGGCCTGGCGCCGTGGGTCGGTCGCCATGGCGGCCAGCGAAGTCGCAGTCTCGACCGGGACAGGCTTCTGAGGCCGCTAAATTCGGACGTGCGTCGATTGGCAAGAGAGCAACAAAGCAAGAAAACAAAGAAGACCTGGCCGGCCAAGCGTATCCGGCTTCGGAACGGGGGCAGTCCTGCGAGTTCGCCCTTGTCGAAAGTCATGTTCGAGCATGCGGCGTAGGAGGGAGGAGCCTGATTAGGACTAGTCCAGGCATCGCGGCAGGGATCTAACGTCTCGCTTAAGCTCTCAAGCCAATAGCCAGACGCGTGTATTATGTAAACAAAATAAACACCGGCTGGTTGCCGCAGTGCTCAAGACTTCGACTGGCCATGATTCATCATAGCAATCAGCATCGTCCACTGCCATCGCCATCACCATCGCCATCGCCGCAGCTACCGGCGGCCAGCCACCTCTTCTGCCACATTTTATGCAGCGCGCCGCATCGCATCACTTCGCGCTTGGCTGAACTTTCAGCTAGCTCGGCAGCCGCCTCTGCAGCGCACGGCCACGGGCCCAGAGACCGCAGCCATGGGCACCATCGCCTTCGACATCAACAATGCGCTCAAACACTACATGTCTGATCCGCTCTCGATTCCCACACCGGAAGCGGATGGCGCACTATGCGAATGCGAAAACAGCCCCGAATCTCTCACAAGCCCGGTCATCAACTCGATGCTGAACCCCATAGTCGATGCCGTGGCCGACAATCCGGACGCCGTGATGCGCGCCGCCAACATGGACTCGCTGCTGTTTCTCCTCAAGTGCGCTCCTGTCCCCAACGCCGGGCGCTTACCCGAGGCGCTGCTGATGGAGAACACCAGGTACACGTCCGTACTGCCTGCACTAGCGCTGAGCAAGATTTTTGATCTCGTCATGAGTGGTCTAAGCACCGAGGTCGACGTGACGCTCAGCGATATAGACTCCCCAGATGAGCAGGACTCAGCGCCTTATCACAAGCAAATCCTCGAGGTCTACGGATTTCTTCTTCAGTGGACTATCTCAGTTGTCGAGACCAAGGCCGCAGAAAAGTCATCGGTTGTGCCTGCCGCTCGGGGGCGGGGTAAGACCAAGAAGGCGCCAAAGGATGACGTGTGGGACTCATCGGCACAGCTTCAATCTGCGCTGGATATTATGTGCAAGGCGATGAGATTAAAGCTCTCCAAGATATTCCTGACGACCAGTGAGCGAGATACCTTCATCAGCCTGCTCACTCGTCCGGTATACATGATTCTAGAGAATGAACAGAATGTGAGGATGACCTCTGTTCGCATGCACTGCTACAAGGTCTTGTGCATGGCTGTGAAACACCACGGCCACGGATACGGTGCGTCGACATGGAAACTCCCGACGAATTAGCCGAGCTAACCGTGTCGTAGCGGCACAAATCAACATCATCCAGAACCTGACTTATTTCGAGCATCTGGCAGAACCTATGGCAGAATTTCTCCACATTTTGGCTGAGACGTACGACTATCCCCAGCTGGCCGATGAGATCTTGCGCGAAATTAGCAACAAGGAGTTTAACTCGAACGACACACGAGGCCCAAAGTCCGTCTCAGCATTCATCACCAAAATGTCGGAACTCGCTCCGCGATTGGTGATCAAGCAGATGACGATGCTTGCCAAGCAGCTCGACAGCGAGGTAAAGTTCTCGGCAACATGCAATACGCGAGATGCCCGGTGCTGACAAGCGATATAGTCGCACACGCTTCGCTGTGCCTTGATCGAGGTTTGCGGCTACATGATCGCCCATCTCAGCAAACAGGACGAGCGTAGCGAGAATCACAAATCTCAATTGAATGCCTTCTTCGACGTCCTGGAGGAGCGTTTCCTCGATATCAACCCGTACTGCAGAAGTCGGGCGCTGCAGGTGTACATGAGGCTCTGCGACTTGGAACAAAAGTTTCCCAAGCGTAGACAGAGGGCGGCCGAGCTCGCGTGCCGAAGCCTGGAGGATAAGAGCAGCAACGTTCGACGCAACGCCATCAAGCTTCTGGGCACGTTGATCAAGACACATCCCTATACCGTCTTGCATGGTGCTCAGCTATCGCGCAAGGAGTGGCAGG